>JASSUY010018231.1:0-17799 GCA_032466535.1 Forpus xanthops | reverse complement strand
TGCTCCGACCCAGGTGGAGGACCTTGCACTTGGCATGCTTAAACTTCATGAGGTTGGCATCAGCCCACCTCACAAGCATTTCAGGGTCCCTCTGGATGGCGTTCCTTCCCTCCAACGTATCAACCTAGCCACAGAGCTTGGTGTCATCAGCAAACTTGCTGAGGGTGCACTCAGTCCCACTATCCATGTCACAAAGTTGTTCAACAAGACCAGTCCCAGCACCAATCCCTGAGGGACACCACTCGTTACTGGTCTCCAGCTGGACATTGAGCCATTGACCAGAACTCTTTGTGTGCGGCCATCCAGCCACTTCTTTATCCACCATGTGGTCCACCTATCAAATTGTAGACTCTCCAACTTAGAGAAAAGGATGTCATGTGGGACAGTGTCGAACAAGTTGCACAAGTCCAGGTAGATGACATCAACTGCTCTATCCCTGTCCATCAGTTCTGTAGCCCTGTCATAGAAGGCCACCAAGTTGGTCAGGCAGGATTTCCCCTTGGTGAAGCCATGCTGGCTGTCACCAACCACCTTGTTGTTTTTCGTGTGCCTCAGCATGTCTTCCAGGAGAATCCGCTCCAGGATTTTGCCAGGCACAGAGGTGAGGCTGTCTGGTCTGTAGTTCCCCGGCTCATCCATTTTCCCCTTCTTGAAAATGGGGTTATATTTCCCTTTTTCCACTCATCAGGAACTTCAGCTGACTGCCATGATTTTTCAAATATGATGGACAGTGGCTTAGCAACTTCATCTGCCAGCTCCTTCAGGAACCACGGATGGATTTCATCAGGTCCCATGGACTTTATATGTTCAGATTGATAAGATGGCCTCAAACTAGATCTTCTCCTACAGTGGGCCCAAGGTCTTCATTCTCACAGTCCCTGCATCTGCCTTCCAAGACATGGGTGGTATGGTCAGAACAATTTCCGGTGAAGACTGAGGCAAAGAAGTCATTAAGAACCTCAGCCTTCTCCAAATCCATGGTAGCCAGTTCTCCTGATAGCTTCTGAAGAGGGCCCGCATTGTCCCTAATTTGTCTTTTATTTGCAGTGTACTGCAAATAAATCCCTTCCTGTTATCCTTAACATCCCTAGCCAAGTTTAATTCTAACTGGGCCTTAGCTTTCCTAACCTGGTCCCTAGCTTCCCGGACAACATCCCTGTATTCTTCTCAGGCTGCCTGTCCTCGCTTCCACCTTTTATAAGTCTCTTTTTTCTTTCGAATTTTCCTCAGCAGCTCGTTATCCATCCAAGGAGGTCTCCTGGCCCTCCTGATGCACTTCCTTCTAGTAGGGATGTATCGCTCCTGTGCTTGCAGCAGGTGAGCCTTGAATATCAACCAACAGTCTTGAGCCCCCCTGCCCTCTAGGGCTATATCCCATGGAATCTTACTGAGCAGATTCCTGAAGAGGCCCAAGTCTGCTCTCTTGAAGTCCACAGCAGTGGTGTGAGCTCATTATTTATAAAGCTGTCACTCAATTTAATTCTTCTGAGGGAGAGAATCTGGCTAGTCAACTTTTTGCGCTGCTATCCAAAATAAGATGTAGTAACACTCTGCTTGCTGGCTTTGAAAGGAAAGCTAGAGATATTTGATAACTGCTCTTGCAAAATGGAATATTATCAAATGTGGACTAGAAATTAGAAGGCTCACAATTGCTGGTTCCTTCCTGAGAAAGATGTTGCCAGCAGCTGATGTGTGTGTTTATCCATAGGTGTCTCTGCGTAAGCAGGAGATCGAGGACAAGCTCAATGCCTGGATTGTGTTCAATGAAAAGAATAAGGAGCTGTGCGCCTGGCTGGTACAAATGGAAAGCAAAGTATTGCAGACTGCAGATGTTAGCATTGAAGACATGATAGACAAATTGCAGAAGGTAGGTAGTAATGCCACTTTTCTTCAATTGCAGTCTGATAGCTCATTATAAAGACACCATTTCTCATTTCTTCCTTGGCTCTCAAAAGCAATACATGACATAAAACCAGTATGTACAGGCTTTTATGAGAAGATGAGATTTTCTAGGATCAGCCCTTAACTTCATCTTGATGTTTAGACTTGGAGCATAATGCAAAACAGAAATGCTGCCTGGCTGCATTGAAGCATGGATCATGATGGCCGGGGGGGGTGTCTGGTTTGCTAGGTGCCAGATGTGCACACAGAGCTGCTCAGAGCTTTCCCTGCTGGTGATCAGCAGTGTCCTGGGAGCTTCTCACTGTTCTCAGCACCTCCACCCTTGTCAGCAATTACAAAACTAGGACTCAGAGGGCAACGAAAAGATGGAAGGATGGTGTAGGTGTTATGCCAGGCAAACAAGAAGTTGCCACACCCAAAAAGAAAATCTAAATCTCCCCCTTCTCCTTGGTAGCCAGTGCAGTTAGCGCTTTTTAATACTTTTGTATTAGCTTGATTTTAAACAGAACCATTATTTTGTTGCAGTGTTCTTCCCCATGGCTTAAACATCTCAATATCTAATCCCAGGTCTCCTCTGGATAATACCAGCAAAATAGAGCCATCATTGACTTGAATTTGGGTTCTTTTGAGGTAGTTTCATTGAAAAATTATGTTAAATCAGGAAAGCAGACACAAAATTAGAACATTAAACTGCTATTTTTAGGAGTACTTACTTCTGGCACTTGCAAGTCTTTAAGCTGCTTATGTTTTTCATAGTGGCTTCATTGTGAGAGTGCTTTTCTATTGAGGTTTGGTTTTATTTTAGTTTGTTTTAAGCGAAAGAGTTCTACATGCTAACATAGAAACCTCAGCTATGGCAAGCCAAACCTGACCTCAAATCACACACATGGGAAAAGAAACTGATAGGTTTTTTAGTTTTGTTTTGCCCAGGAATTAATCAATGTTTGTGTGTATTTTATCAGGATTACATGGAAGAAATAAACCTGTTCAGTGAGAATAAGCTTCATTTGAAGCAAATGGGTGATGAGCTAATAAAGGCTAGCAACAAGAGCCGGGTTGCAGAAATAAATGATAAACTCAGCAAAATCAATGATCGCTGGCAGCATCTCTTTGATGTCATTGGAGCACGGTAAGAAAATAATTTACAGTGTTTTGTATGAGGTAAGTCAGAGGCCAGTGCACTTGACCGTCAGAAACAGATTGACATGACTTCCCAGTTCTGTTGAAATCTATTGAGTCAAATTACACTGAAATTAATGTTTTTTCATTAGGACTTGTTGCTGTATTATGACACCAAATGTCTTAATTTGTCTAATGGTTAGAGGGCAGAGCATTAAGAACTCATATGTAATATAATTTCAATGGTAACTGCATAAAAAGAAGAGTCAAAGTTATTTCTTTGTGGCATACGTTGAATTGCAGCTTAATTTTAAGGCAGTATGGTAAGAGTTAATTTTGGCTCTTAAGAGAGTCTCCTGTTTTAAGACAGGCCTGTATTTCACCCTATCTCTGAATGCAGAGAAATTTGAGATAGACTCCTGGCCTACCTCTGTAGTCAGTCATATTTATATAATGATAATATTCCTTTCTTGCATTCAAAAGTATATGAAATTTCATTTAATATTAGTGCTATTTCTTTACTCAGTCTCTTTCCTAAAAGCAACCGGACCATGCCATGAGTATTTTTTTAAACTCAGGATTTTCTGCGTGAGCATGAAATGGAAAATACTGTCAGTTGAAATTAAAATAAAATCCAGCATAGTCTAGGCAATAACCTCTTTTTAAAGCATTTAACATCTTTATTATAATTGACAGAGCTAAGAACATCATGATCGTTTTAGTATTAGCCTGACTGAGATGGTGCCACTTCATTGTTATGTCTGGGTTTTTATCACAGCTTGGGAGGAGGATGCTGGTTCTCATGGCTGTCTGGGTTTATTAGTAAGCCAGAAATAGTAAGGTTAACATCAAGCTAGTGTCAGGCTAAACTTCCCTCTGAAGGTTTTGCTTTGCCTTGTAACCAGTCTCTCTGAACCCTCAGGCACTCTTTTGCTTAGTTACCTTTTGCGACAGATATGGCAGGTGGCTGTGCTGTGACAATGTACTGCTGAGTGCGCTGGATCTTAACCAAGAATGAGATCTGAATTAAGAGTGACACATGAGCTGTGAATAATTAAGCACAGAAGAGTCTTGCAACAGTTGTCTCTAGGTGTCTTTGTGTTTGATATGGTGTAGGAAAGAAAGCCTCTCTTTTATAACAGCACTTTTTCTGTTCTGGTATTAGGGTAACATGTCACTTTTCAAGCACTTTTATGATCGTGTTCTGCTGTGTGTTAGTTTTGAATTGTAGCAATTTTAAAATGCAAATCAAAATGGAGCATTTTAAAACTGAGATAAACATGGCACATTTCTAATAATCAATAGGAAAATGTGCTAAGGAACTGATAGAATATTTAAAGAGAGATCTGTCAGTCTTACTCAAGTAGTCTGTGACAGCAGAGCACTTGTTTGTCTACCTGTGATGTTAAATCTTTACCTTCTGACAAGTGTATGGTGGTGCTTTGAGGTACATTAATGCAGATTTGCATAAAGCATCAACATAGCTCTCAGTATTGGATATCTAAATGGATATTGCAGCTCTTGGAGAGTTGGTGTGATGCTTTATGCTTGTTCCTGTGTTCTTAATCTCAAAAAAGGGCTGGAACATGCTAGTTTCTACTTGTGATTTTCACCAACTTTGTGCTCAGGGCCAGAGTAATGAACTTGAAAGGACCTGACAAATTATGGCTTATAGCAGCTCCCTCAGTGGTCCTAGGTTATCAGGCAGCCCATTAGGCTCTGTTGGTCCTCTTGGATTTAATACTCATGGAGGTTCAGCGCTTTGCAGCATGAGTGTAGCACATCTCCTTCCTCACCTAATCCATCTTGCTTGGGCTTGGCTTGCAGATCACCTGTCCTCAGCTGCTCAGTCATCACTAACCATCAGGCTGGACACTCACAATAGAATCTGTAGGGTCCTAAAGGTTTATTTTGCCTTGTACAACCTTCCAACTTTTTGTTTCAAGATCCCTGCTTTAGTGGTGGTTTGAAGAAATTAAATTAGGCTTCAGTTGACTGGAATTTACACCTCAGTCACAGGTATGCTTTGGGGTACTTGGGAAGAAGATCCTCCTGTGCTTTTGGGTAGCCTTAAGTTCAAGTATTGGGGAGGAGACAGCAGTCCTACCGATCACTGATGTACCGTAAGTTGGGTCTCCTGTGGGAGCAGAGCAGAGCAAAGGAACCTTGGGCGGGAGGCAAGATGAGCTGTGAGCATGGATTGTAATGTCCCATGCTGACAAACTGTCTCCTCCTTTTTCAGTTTGCTTTTGCAAAAGAGGCAAAAAAAAAAAAACCTAAAAAAAAAAAATTGTATTTAAATTGTGTTGGAAAAGCTCATGAAAATAGTGGTGGCAGAATATTATGTTGGTCCCATTGCATGAAGCCGTCATGGTCCAGACAGCCTCATGCCATCTCAAAAATCCAGTCACCAGTTTCATACGGTGGATAGAATGGACTGGCTCCAGAAAGCTCAGAGCCTGTGGGACATGGTACAGGGGCTGTGAAACCATTGCTGTCTGGCAGAAAAGAAATTGCAGCATTGCACAACTGCTGCTGTAGTGGCATACTGAGCGCTGCTTCATTTCTTGGGGAAGGTGAAAGACATGGGCAGGACTACCAGAGGGCTGTGGAAGCTTTGAGGCAGCTGAGGTAGGAGAATGTTGCCCGGAGAGAAATGGTTGCTTTTGTCTGTGACAGGGAGACAATCTTGTCTTGGTCCTGAAGAAGCTACTTGTAGAAACTTACTTTCACAGCACCTCCATGTGCTGCGAAATGAGAAGGTGGAAGGAGTACAAAATAGTCTGTATCCATAATGGAGTCTAAACGAGGTTTATAGCTAATACCAATTGTATGGTTTCTGATGTCTCTGACCCTGAAACCTTGAGTAACATTTTATCTTCTCTATAGCACAGGGTATGGCTGTGTGATAACAAACATGAAACCAAACCATTCTTGAGCCAATGTATCAATGCAGAGCATTCCTCCTGAAAGTTTATTTCACCTTTTTAAACCAATAAATGTTGTGGGACAGATGGACAGATTAGGTGAGCTCTCCATTTAGTCTGTGAAGTGATTCTCATAGATCATAGTGACAAGTTCAGATTGGCCATATGGTGGCACTTGCAGACTTATCACTTCCATTATATGTCTGTGCTCGGCTTGTGTGGTGACAGAAACTTCGCTGCATGTGCTGCAGCCAGAGGGTGGCGTGGTGCAAACTTGGAAGTCTCAAAATGTTAATTCTTACTGGGATAAAGTAACCATCAAGGCATTAGCATGCCTGGAAAGGAGAGCAAATGAATTTCTGTTCAGCTTGCAAGATACTCTTACCAGGGGAGACTTCTTATGAAGTCTCTTGACAGAGAGGAAATGCAAACATACTAACAGGCAGAAAGGGAGCATTGGGCTATATAAAAATGGACACAGCAAACCTCTTTTGTTCTCTTGTCACCAACCTCGTAGCAGCACTCTGTCAGAGTAGACTGCTGCACATTTGGTTTGCACTTCCCTGAAACAGTAGGAGAAGGAGTGCACATGCTGCATGCTGATGGTAGACAGCCAAAACCCCTTTGAGAAGGATTTACATTCCCAGCCATGAATTAATGGGCAAGAATTGCCAAGGAACTGTGATGTGTATGGCCATGTTCTTCAGTGTACTTCCCTGGCCCATTCACCACTGATATCAGCTTCCCAGCCCCATGGGGAAGCATTTGCCTTCTGTGTTGATGTTTGCATAGCGCCTGCTGGCAGGGTGGAGGAGCATCCATGTGTTATGGGAGAATGTGTGCACTGCCTAGCATAGTGCAGTGTGTTGGGATTTTGCTTGATCCTTCATTAAAGCTACCAGCTTCATCAGGTGCTTCCTCCAGCAGAGTTGGGTCTGCAGATTTGTCTTTACAGTAACACATGTTGCATTTCTATACCTCAAGGAATCTGGCAACTCTTCTCACTGATGCTAAGCTGTGGATGGGGGACACCATTTCTCAGCTGTTCTGGCTATGAGCACTGTCTGATGCGTTTTCTTTACTTGACGAGTCTGCTCCATGTTTTCAGCCGTGTAGAGAAAGGCATGTTTTTTGTATACATAGCAGGAATGGGTTCAAATGACCCATGAATGTGAGCATGAAAACACAGGGAAGCCAGCAAGGCCAGATGTGCCTTCCTATTCTTCTAAATGTTAGTCCTCAGTGACTAGTGTTCAGAAGCTGCCAGCCATCATTGCAGTATCCAGGAATCTTAAATTGCCACGACTGAAGTCAGACCCTTCCTTCCCACTTGGGAGATTTATGATGTTTTCAGCTTGTTTCCTGCATACCCTAACTGAAATTCCCAAACAGCCTGAAACTGCAGGTTGCAGCAAAACTGTACAGAGTTGAAGTTCTCCAGTGACACCACGTTGAGCTCTGCAAGGGCTCCATGGAGGTTTTATTTGTATAGCCACTGCTCTGTGCCTACCCTTCCTCCCTGCACTGCACTGCAGCTGGGCTGCCACTCCAGCAGGAGGTGGCTTCAGCTTGGTAGGCACCGGCAGCAATCAAGTTCACAGCGCCTCTTAGCTGGTCTTTCTCTTTATTTTTCACCACATTGCTTATTACCCTTTGGCAGGGCAAGCGCTCAGGCACCACGTGTTGGTATGTTGTCTTACCCTGCTGCAGCTGCAGTCAGTTCAAAGGTCTTTTTTAAATTGCTGCTGATCAGCATTGCGTGGCAAGGGAAGGAAAGTGTGCTGCAGGGAGGCCCCCAGGTAAATGTTAACAGCCATGTTCAGCAGTTGTGCTACTTTGTGTCAGTACCACTGTAAAGATCTCATTCTTGTATTTATTTTGGTGGAAAAAAAAAAAAATCTGGGCAGTTGAAGTCTCACTTGCAAAGTGCTTCATTTCTTTCAGTGTTCTCCAGGCTCCCTATCCTTTAGGGATTACGCTTCTCTTCAGTGCAAAACCTGTGACAGAATTCATTATCTTATTAAACAGGATGGTTGGACTTACTTTGGTTATGCAATGTGTGCCAAGCTGTGCCAGGAGCAGGGGGAGCTGGTGGTGCAAGGACAGTCCTTGTCTCCTACATGCTTTCACCATTCCCAGTGTCTGCTGTCAAGCTGCAAGCGTTATTTCCGCGTTTTCTGAGATGTACCATTTTGAATGTGGTTTTGAACCTCCCTGGGCCATAATCAGGTTAAACTTACAAGTGACTGGGCATGATTTACGCGTGCAAATGTCTGAAGCTCTCTCAGTGGTGTGCAGGGTCTTCCCAGGCACTTCTCATCCTGCCATGTATTGAATGAGAGTGATTGGCAAGCCAGTACAGGTCTGTGGAAAATTACCTGAATACTGAAAAACCTTTGCATTTTTAGTGGGATTATCATAGCTTCTTTATTTTTTTCCCTGATTGATACTGCCTGGGTGGGGAGTGACTTTTAGTCCAAGGTTCTCTGACTTCCGCCCTTTTTTCCCACCCCATGATCTCTGGCAGTCATAACACAAATCATGACATTGTGTTTTTCACAAATGAATGATGACATAAATGAAGCTCAGGGGTTATTTTGTCCTCCAGCATAACAAGCTCCTTGCACTGGAGGCCTTCTGCCTACACTGGAAGGTTAAAGAGAGGACAGGTTAGTGTGTGGGAGATTTAATTCATGCTTAAATACCTGGGATACAGTGGTAAAGTCGTGACAGCAGAGCGCAGGGGAAGTAAGGATATATCTGTGTGCGTGGTGCCTGTGCGTGGATGTACATTTTCTCGTGGTGTTTTGGGCTTGCTTCAAATTGACTCTGCTGCAAATCATCCGGGTCCGAGGCTCTAGTCCCTCTCTCGCACAAGAAATGAGCACTACATCTACCTTTCTCAGTGCCGAAGCCTCCAGCGTGCAACCTTTTTGTCGCCAGCTGCAGGCAGCCGTTCAGCTGCGTTTCCTCCTGTGCTAATTCTCTTGTGTCAGAAAAAAGCTCTCGTGGCTTTGTTCTGAGAAGGGATGCGGCCATTTGCCAGGTAAAATACCAACCCAAAATGCAGGGGTTAAAACTAGGGAGAGCTACTGTGTCTCCCCACCTCGGGGGTCGGGGAGGATGACGGGCGAGCCTCCCCCCCCGACACGCGATGCTAAAGCGATGAATAAATAGGGCATCTGTGGAGGAGGGGTTTCCTCTTCCATGCCTGCCGGGGTCGCACAGACGGTTGGTCCCCCTTGCAGCTTGGGATTTGCAAGCTGAGGAATGGTTTTTTCTTGCAAACCGTAAGTGCCATGTTGGTAGGCGCCTGCGGGTGCTGTCGCGGTGGGGTTAGTTGGAGCAGGCATCGCTGGCGCAGTGGGTCCGGCCTTGGCGGCGGGGGGGGAGGGCACCGATGCGCCAGTGGCTGGCTCCCTGCGATTCGCTTTGGACGAGTGGATGAGTGGGAGTTGCGGTACGTTAGCAGGAGGAATAGTGCTCAGACGCCTCTCGCTTAAAATCAGCCTTGTTGAGGGGCTCTGCACCCACGGCGGTGGAGGGCTGCGACAACCTTTTGGGCTCCCTGGCAGGGTAACATGAGAAAAGCCTCCTCCGGCGCACCCGCTGTTTGCTCTGCTTGCTGTGCTAGCACAGCCTACAAACACTGTGGTTTCCTGTCATTGTACTGGGGCCCCGTGCTGTACAAAGAAACAGCCTTGCATTTTATACGAAGGCCTAAAATTTACCTTTGACATCACCTCTCCAGATCAGGTCTTTTGTCCCTCACATAGTTAAGCTCACCCAGCAGCTTACTGAACAAAGGTTTCCTGGTTTGTGCATCTCATTTGCTTCACAGGATGGTAAACAATCCTATCAGCTGGCAGGGCTTCTCTTCGGCTAAAAAGAATTGTATGTGATATCTTCTTCTGAAGACGTTAGTGCTTGTGAAGGAGAGTTAAGAATATATGTCAGGATGTTTTTCGTCAGGCACTAAAATTTGAATGTTACTTTTTACCTTATTTGAGCTTACCTGTACCTTTTAATGCAGCATTTTGACACCTAATGCAATGCAGTTGCCAGGCATTTTGCAATTCTTTGTTTGTGTGAATGCATTTCAGTGAACCTGGAAGTGCCTTCTCCTCCTATGTATTTCCTGAGTAGTTACTACAAAATATTCTGTGTATTTGTGGGGCTGTGCAGTGATTCAGCCTGAAGCAGCTTAACGCTTTCTCTTGTAACCCAATGCTGGCAACTTCATGGGAGGGTATTAAGACCCAAATCCAATCTTGAGTCAGGTCAGTTAGTCCTTCTGTTCACTTTTGCAGCCAGCTTTTAGTTATAGTCTACTAGTTTTGATCTTTTTCTGCCATTTCTATTTTGGTGTAAAGATTAAGACATTTAGAAACTGTCTCTTTCTTTGGCTTATTCCAGGCATCTCATACATGTGTCCAAACACTGTTTTGAATAAGGGTATTTTTTAAGCTGGGCACATTGCAAAGTGCAATAGATGTTTGAGTTTGTTGGGGGTTTTAGATTAGTGGTGATATTTGTTATAGGTTTTTAGTTGTGTTTTTTTTTTTGCTTCTGGGGTTTTCATTGGGAAGTGAACTGTAGGTAGGTAGTCCTTTATTCAATAATAAGTCAGCTTTGCCTGTTTGGCCAAGTAACTTGAGAATACCGCTGTAGAGGAAGAATTCCAGCAGCAGTGGTGACAGTCTCTTCAACTTCTGGGTAACTGCGAGGAGCTGTTTCCCTGAGATGCTGCACTTGAACTTTTATTGCTCTTAATTCATTGTGTGTTGGGTGATTTGTTACCTGTATGTGGGGGGAGCTTTTGCCCCCAGGCTTCGAGGCTTGCCCTGTGCACCCCCTCCTAAGCTCCCAGGAGGCATGCCTTTCTGAACAAATAGTCCCTTCAGGTTGCATCTCCAAAGAGTTCATGAGATTTCTTTCATGCAAAAGACAGGTAATTTGCAAGAACAGTGTGCAGAAATGCGGCTGAGAGTGGTTGTTGGGAAATACTTTTGTGATTGTAATTCGTGTGGTTTACCTTTTTCTTTGAGCTGTTGCCAGGCAAATTATAGTTCCCTGTGACTTGTGTTACTTCAGTGTAGAACCCTACCCCCTTACCTTGGGCCCTTTTGTGTGCTGACTGCAGCAAGAGCAGATCAGCCAGTGTGAGCATCTGGACATGACTGCTTTCCTATCAACACATTGCACTAGTGTGAACTTCTGTTAGGGTTTTATTCTTCTCTGGCTGCTTAGCTCAAGTTTGAGATTAATGATTTAGAGCATTAAGGGTGGTTAAATTACTGACAAATGGCATATTCTATCCAGAATATGCAACAGATTAAATTACTGAATTACAGTGGGGTGTCTGTAATTTCAATCTAGAAAATAAATACAAGGTTGCAGTACAGCAGTGTTGCTGTCTAGTAACACTAGTATATAAAGCCCAGCCTGTTTATGGTAATATCAGTAACTTGGATTTTAGATACCTAAGACAAAATAATACTCTTGGGGATTCTTTTGGTGCAAACCCCCATTTGGTTTCTAAAACTCTTGCTTTTTAATTTATTCTGTGTGCTGTCAGTCATAGAGAAATTTATTTATAATCTCATGTTGTGTTGTTTTTCTTCCTCTGCTGCTTTCACCTACCTGTTATCCAATATGCAGACTGAAGAAAGATACCTTGAAACCCCTGAATTTTTTTTTGCAATGCAGCTTCGAGGTGGCAACGAGGTGGATACAAACAGAGAAGGGAGTACAGGGAAGCAGAGATGATACTAAGCGCAGTAAACTGTTGTCTCAGCAGGTCAGCTGTGGCATCAGATGGTCCCAACACGTTCACCTCTTGCAGTTCACCAGAGAGACATACCCAAAGCACTAATGAGGAATGTCATAGAATGTGCAGTGAATAAATTGTCACTGGATACAGCCAGCGAGGGACAGCTCAGCAATAGAGCCTTGCTTTCCTCCTGACTGACCTGAAGTCATGCAAAGTTAACAATGCAACAACACAGATGTTTGGCTTAGACTTTTCCACAGGCCTGGCTCTTCTAGTGCTTCCTCCCTTCAGTGCTCAATACAGAGCCTATACCATTAGAACTCTCCAGGGAGAACAGTTCTCAAGTCACCTGTTTTTGGTGGGCCACATACCCTGGGGAGTCACAGGCCCTGTTGAACATCATAACCAACTGGATCTAAAATGACTGGTGAGACAGAAGCAAGGAATAGGGTGGAGAAAGAATTTGTTCTCCCAGGTAAATCACTGCCAGCCCATGATAGCACAAGAAAGTGCAGTTACAGTTACCAGAGTATGACATGTTCATTGAGCACCACTTAATAGAAACAGAGCCAGGAGCAGGAAAAATTATGTGGCAGCTGTATGCTTGCGAGCCAATTCTGTGTTCAGGGTTGATCTTGGGAGCAGAGCTCTGAAAAGGAAAGTGAGGGCACCTTGATGCCTTTCTTATCCACTGGCTTCTTCTCGATCAGCGGCAGCAGTAGGAAGCACTGTCAGTTCACAGGGGCAGAAGCAGCTGCTTTGCACTTTACACCAGTATCAATGGCTTTGTGGTTGCAAGGAACAAGATGGACCATGGACTTCTGTCAAATTCTTGAGGCTAACTTGCAGGGTTGCATCAACCAGACAAGACTAATTCTGTGTTTTGGAGTGTGCAGAGTTGCTAAATACTTGCCAGGGGTTCTACTGTAGTACTGTGCTCCTCTCACCCTCCTTGTAAAACAACTGAAAGTGCCTTTTGGGACAAGAGACAGGGGAAGGTGCCTCCCATGCTGTGAATCCATATAAGACTCCAAATTTGCTGGCCTTACTTAGTGCCTTCACATTAACAAGTAGGACTGAAGAAATCCAACAGGATCGTTTCCCACATATTCTCCTTAAGTGCTTTACCTCAAATCAGGTGTCAAGCTGATGTATGTATCCTCTTTGATTGCCTTCAGGTTGCTAATAAGGTGGGTTGTTGGTTAACAAGTGACGTGTTCATTATGAATTAGCTGTCCTGTATTTCTTCTGTCATTGTATTGTATTCTACAACAGGCAACTGCAAAAGCCACTCTGTTACAGGCAGTTTGGATCCCTCTCTTCTGAAACTTTCTAGAATAGTTTGGCAGCAGGCAGGATGGAGGGCCAGAAAATGATTTTTTTCTTGCAAAGAAGGACAGGGCCAGCATCCATGTACCCTGTCAGGGCACTGCTGTCTTGGTGTAATCTTTCACTACACTAGATGAGTTTACATCCCCCCACGATGCTCCAGACCTATCCTGCACAACACTGGTGTTGCCAAGTATGTTAAGGTTCATCTCAGACCCCTAGTGATAGTTCGCAGCAGAGGAGGCTAATTAATGGAGAATGTTTTGGCATTTTCACAGTGCATATTTTTTGTCCTGCACTTAGATAATAAGATTCATCTGGATAATTGCTAGACTATGCAGTAACTGAGGGTTTAATTCAGGAATCTGCATTTTAGAAATTATGTGCAAGGTCCAAAAACCCCTCTTAAGGCTCAGGGACAGAAGTATACATTAGAGTGATGCAAGCAGCTAGGAGAGCAGCAGAGTGAAGCAATGCTGGCTTAGATGTGGTTTCTATCTAAGGCAGGCATGGAATGATTTCACCTGACTTAGCATCTGCAGTGTTCATGTTTATAGCACTGCAGGGTAGACCATTATAGTTCACGAAGACAAGTACATGCTTTTTGGTACTGTGCATCTCATCTGGTGATTTGGATGTTTAATGCATGTCTGATGGAAATCGTGATCTAGGTTATAATTTTTTTTTTCTCCATTAACTACAAAGTCTAAAGCTCTGATACCAATCTGGAAGAGGGAAGTGTCATCCCACTCTTGAGCTTTTTAGTGATTTTTGTTTGGAATTGCCATAAATGAGAATTTCAAGGAAAGATCTGAGAGCAATGAGGTAGTTTAACAGAGATTCTTCCAACATACCGGTTTGTACAAAATGTACAAACGTGCTACTTGGATAACCTAAGGGGCGGGATTTTGACAAAGGAATATGCTTTAAAGGCTGAGAGTAAAGAAAAGCTTGTCTGCAGTTTGAGACCTGTGCTACAAACAGCTATCAGAAAAGTAAATGATCGCCATGGTTCATTTGCCTGTCTCCTGCACAACTCTGTCTAGTGCTTGGATGTTCTCCTTCAGGATTGTTTGGGGTTTATTCTTTTCTCATTTTCACCCACCAGGAGAGCCTGGTACATCTCTGCACATTTCAGCTTGTTATTTAGAAGAGCTATAAAGTTGTGGCACTGTAAGTTCATACCTTTGTTCAGGCCTTCTCTCTCTTGTCAGCACCCATTTGACAAGGGTGTTGTACCTGTTCTTCGGGCAAATTCTGCCTCCATTGGCAGAGTGATACCTTGCTGATTAGAGTGGGCCCGATGGCTACTGAAGAAGACACTGGATATAATTCACAGCAGGAAAATCAGACCATAGATACCCGTTTTCATTTAACTGTGGCATGTTATGATACAAAATCCCACTGAAACGAATGTCTAGAAGCTGACTGAAGAGATAACCAGCATGTGAAAATTCACTCTGCTCATATAGTTTCATTAAAGAATTCACACAAGAGCTTCCTGCAACTGTAGAGCAGGGTTCTGCTGAGCCAATTTAGGTAGATTTTGACTAAAACATGGCTCCTGATTTACAGGCAACAGATTGGTGCAACAGTAAGTGCTTCATAAAGCTATGCCTGTCATCACCTTCTACTAACATCATTTCCACTTACTGCAGATCTTTGTAACGAAGTGTTCTTACTGGTCTGCTTAGGGTGAAGAAACTGAAGGAGACATTTGAATTTATGCAGCTGTTGGACAAAAACATGAGTAACCTTCGCACCTGGTTGGCCCAGATTGAGTCTGAGCTTTCCAAGCCTGTGATTTATGACATCTGTGATGACCAAGAAATCCAGAAGAGACTGGCAGAACAGCAGGTAGGAACTAGCAGCAACCAGAGTAAATGAGCCAAAATGCTGCTTATTACATTGGTCCTGGTTTAAAATCACCTGTTTCTCTTCTATAGCATGGCCTTCTAGCTGTTCACTTTTCATGACATATTCCTGCCAAGATGCATTACATTGGAAAACTTGCAATTGTTTGCTGTAATTTCAGTATGTTGTTGACTTATCCCTCCACTTCTCCTCCTCTCTACCCAAGGAAAACATGGAAAATACCAACAAAAGCATTTTTACATTTGCTCAGTTAAGTACAGCAGGTTTCATAACGGATAGGCAGGGCACAGGCAGTGGACAAAATACATGAGGATTATTTAGGCTGACAAGGCGTGAATGCCAGGTCTCCTGCAAACTAGCTGATAGATTTAAGTGCTGTGATTTGATATTGATATATTGCCCTCACTAGCTCAGTTCTCTTCCACTACTTGCAGGCAGCAGAGCAAGCTTGGCAGAGGGATGTTTAAGTTTTGGAGGGTGAACTTGTGCAAGCATACCTTAGACTGAGACCTGATCCAGTAAGCGGGCTCTGATGATCACCTCAGGGTTGGGTGAGATGAATCCTTCAGAGGCGCAAGTGTGAAGCAGCCTGTAGCACCATTGAGTGCATGTAGGCATTTGTCCGAGACAGTGGCTTACCAGGGAGATCTTCAGGATCTATCGTAGTTTTAAATGCTGGAGATGGCAAGGGTTGGGCACAGATGAATGTGCCAGGTATCCAGCCTAGTGGAAGTGTGAGATGTTTTGGATAGTCCTGGAGTAAATATCTGTCTTTAGCAGCCAGGAAGGAAAGAAACAAAACTTCTCCAAAACACAGGCTTGCTGGTGGAGGCAGCCTTTTCTCAGGGCTGTGCTGTAAATCTGCTCCAGTTCAAAGTGTGTCTGTGGGAAGGCTGAGAACCACCACAGCTGTAATCTTGCTCTTGGGTTAAACAACAATATTTGCCCTAAAACCAAGGATCAAGATCAAAGCTGTCAAGCATGGAAGCTTTATGGTGTCTGCCTTTAAGAGCACCTATGGGTGTTCCTCCATTCCCATCTTCTCTCTCTGGCTGCTGCTTTCATCTCTGAGGAAGGATCCCTGACTGACCCAGACCTGAGGGCTGTGTTCCGTGATTGATACGGCTCTCCATGTATTCATGTCCCATACATCATGGGAAGGGCCAGCTCCTCTGCAGGAGTCGAGTTGGCTGCCACCAGCTCCACAGCAGGAATTGGTCACACATCAGAAGCCTTGATCAAGTGCCTCTAGTGGTTTCACCCTCCATTATGAATGGTCATATAAAGAACAAGAAAATATTTTCTCCCCATCCAAACCTTTGCATTCTCAAAGGCTGTGATAAACTGCCAGGTTGAGAAGAATGTTAGGCACAAAGGAATTGTGTCTGAACTGCTTTTATTATGAGTGTTCATGCTTCAGCTCGCTGTTAAGAGCCATCATTTGCTGCTCAGAGCTACTTACTGCTTTGTTGTTTGAATTGTTTTGAACACACTTCTGAGCACCTCTAGACTCCTGCTGTAAACTTTTAGCAGATTGAGTATGAGAAGGCAATGCTGATTAAAAAGACCACTGTTAAAAAAAAACAAAAAAACACAAAAAGCCTCTTTAGCTCTGCAATGGAGAAAGCTTTATCTGAATGTGACAAGTAAAAGGATCTGCCTCAGTTATATCCAACAACTATTTCAGCAAGAGCAGAGCGATGGTGAGAAACATGCCCTGCAGGCTTCTTTTATTTGACATCTGTGACTGGAAAAGCTTTACCTGTTCAGTCTTGAATAATGACATTCAAAAACATTGTGCATCCACAGCGATGTTTTATAGCATGTTTGTTCAATTAAAGGATGAAGAGTAAAATGTTAATAGTATTAATTTTAAGATTTCAAAGCTGTTCTGGTAATGCAGATGTCTAGCAGTAGCATGTAGTCTGTTTTGCTCTCCGGGCAGTGCTGTGCAGAGTTGAAGGAAAAGCACCTTTTTGGGGTCAATGTGTGTTCCTGGCTCCATTACTGACTGTATTATGGTGTTTGTTTCACCATAATACAGTCAGGCCATTTGGAATAACAACTTGGAAAATGGCGAGTACTCTGAACAGAGTTATTCTATGAACCCAGGTATGACTGAAAGTAGTGAGATTGTGTCAGCAACTTTACCACAGGGCAAGTAGAGTGGATTTCTAATCTGTGGTCCAAATTCTTATTTTCAGTAATACAGCTGTAAATCCAGAGTGAATTCAGTAGAGTCTCTATGGTACCAGTAGTAAGGTAGAGCCTGTGTTAAAAAGACACTTCTTCCTCTTGCTCAAAAAATGGCTGTAAATCCTTAGTAACCTGTCAAAAATTATGCTGGGTCTGCTTCTGGCAGTCTCTCATCTGTATAAAGATTCTGGCTTCCACATTCCTTAAAGCTATACATTACCACAGAATCCCACAAGCCAAATTTTGACTATTTATGACTCAGCCCTACTTTCAGGTACCCATATAAGACCACTGAAGACTGCTACTTGGTGATTCTGAGCTCCTTGAAGCTTGTTTACTTTCAGGAAGGCCTTCTTTCACCTCTTTTTTGTATTTACCATAAGCTGTGTCTGTGGTGGGGCTTTTTTGTTTGTTTTATTTTGTTTTGGTTTTGGAAATCTAAAGTAACACCAGTTCAGCTTCATAGAATCATAGAATAGTTAGGGTTGGAAAGAGCCTTAAGATCATCTAGTTCCAACCTCAACGCCATGGGCAGGGACACCTCCCACTAAACCATGCCACCCAAGGCTATGTCCAACCTGGCCTTGAACACTGCCAGAAGTGGAGCATTCACAGCTTCCCTGGGCAACCCATTCCAGTGCCTCACCACCCTTACAGGAAAGAATTTCTTCCCCAGAT
>JASSUY010018229.1:0-26084 GCA_032466535.1 Forpus xanthops | reverse complement strand
AAAAAACACAACAACAAAACCAAGCCACAAAAAGCCCACAGGGAACACTACTGTAAAGCTTTTTTTGTATGTAGGCACCACTTCTGAAAATTAAAATGGATTTCAGTATCTATTACACAATCAATGTTTACCTTCTTAATTTTGATGCTTACAATTGCCTTTTTTCAGTATTGAAGTATTAACTACTTGTAATTTATGGAGCAAAACAAATGACAAACTGCTGCAATGAATCTCCCTTTTCAAGTGTGACTACAGTAGAAGCACTGCAGATAAAATAGATACAACTAATGTCAAGTAGTATTGTATGCATATTTTTTCTCTAACCTGCACAGTTTCATTGGCAAAGCTACTGTCTGTCCTATAAGTTTATATATACACCTGAGATTTCAAGAAAGCCACATTAATCTTTAACACTTAAGCACAACTAAGATACCTACTTAACACCCTATTCCACGGTTCTTACTGGTGATAAAGGTTCCTGCTGATGCTGCAGAAGATAAACGAAAAATCAGCCATTCACATAAATTAGTTTTATGACACAGGTATAACTAAGATACCCTGATCCATACCAGACTTACAGTTACTATATTTCACAGGTAAAGCAAAACTTCAAAAATACATACTCATGCATAGTTGAAACAATTGTTTTCAAGAAAAATCCAATTATGACATTTCTCTAGCACAGGTAACTGTATTACAAAAGACAGACAGATGGAAGACAGATGCACAAGAGAAACTTGAACCAGGAACTGAAAGTACAAGTATCAAAAGTGCCCATTTTAAGATAAAAGCTGTATTACATAACCTCTTAGGTTTTATTTTGAAGTCAAACTTATATCTGATCGAATTTTTACAGTGATCCCAGGTAGTACAAATGATCTGCGACCAAACCAAAACACTCCGCATCCTAATTCCTGCTTTAATTTCAGCAACTAATAGGGTCATCTGGCACTCCTCAGGATCAGGACTGAAGTGGTTACATATACTTTGCTGTTTATTTTTTCTACAAACACTAAACGCAGTTTAACTCCATTTAACTTCCAATATTCCCAACACAATAGGCTGATCTCCCTAAAGGCACTTTTCCTTCCTTTCATACACAAAATATCCTGTAAACAACCTACTTCCCACTCTCTAAGCGACTCCTTTTGTTTAAAGGGAAGAAAGGCAACAGAAATCTTGCCATAAAAGAGTGAGAGCTATAAAGTTCTGTTTCACTTCCTACTGCGCAGGTGTTTCACACATGAAAGCTATTGTAAGTTTTCATTCCAGAGAGAAAACATGATGCTTCTTTTTTAAAATACAGACTGAGAATAAGAAACTAAGGTTAAGGTAGTAGCAGCACTATGAAACAAAACAAAGATATACAATAAACCATAAACATGATCAACAATGGATTTTTTTCCCTTAGCACTGCATAACAAGAGACAGAAAAACAAAAGGTACTAAGATTTATAAAGTGAAATTTAACAGAAACATAGACTCCAGAAAACAACACCTATCCCTGATCAGGCTTTCACTTGGTTTGTATTGCATTTCAGATCTCCCCAAACTCAGACTGTCTTTCATTTATCCACACAGTTTCTACTGTAATATATACAAGGTGTTTTTTCAAGGCCCTGAATGTAAGCTATAGAAAGCAGCATCTTCGTTTTAAAACTCTTAAGATCCCTGGCTTTGAGCATCACAATTCTTGTATACGTTGACTTGTGAACTGGGTTTCCCTTCTAAATCCTTAAATTCTTTACTATTTTTATGCTGCGCAAACAAACATGGACAAATCAATGTTCCAGCTGTCTCTGACTACAAGAAAAAAAGAGAATCCTCTCTTATTTGACGAGGTGGGTTTGTGCATTTTAAATACAAATGCTGATTGCAATAACAGCTATGTAAAACCCGCACTGTTATCCCCTATTTACAGGCTTTTCTTGGACTCTGTATTCTGAAATGCCGTACCAAAGCCGCAAGCACAGTAAAATTCACTTGATGCCTCGCACCTCTGTCTGTATGCTTGTTTGCAAGTTTCAAAAATACTAGCATCCATAACAGAGAGAATTACATTCATCTGATATCTGTAACTCTCTATTGCCCAGTGGTATACAGAAAATTCAAATTCTAAGAGAAGTCAGGCAGATGAGGGCACCAATCATGTAGTGGGAAACACACATACCATTCATTTTAGAAGGAAATTGAGAATTTTACCACTATCATGTACTATCAACAGCACATCTATTCACAAACACTGTCACAATGTAAAAATACACAAAACACAGAAACACAGAGTTAAATAGGCCTCTCTCCAGAAGGGATACGTCAAGCACTGTTCCTAGTTCTTCATACCAGCCCCTGTGCTTGCAGCAGAGGAGGGATGCCTCCGCTGTGGATGCATTTCCAAACTGCACACCTACTAGAGCATCACACAGGGAACAGCATTTGAATAACAGAGCACACACTGCCCAAACATCTCCCTCATATCTTAAAGCAACAGTAACTAGCTGGAAGGACTGTGTGGGCCTCAAGACAATTGGAGGGTCATCAGCCAGATCACTGCTGTTTCAATCAAAATGCTTTCAGTGAAACATGTCATTACTTGGGAGTTTGCTTAAAGCCCTGTCCTGGGTTCAGCAGCAGCAGTCATTTTTCTCCTCCCTAGTAGCTGGTGCAGGGCTGCGGTTTTGACTTTCAGCCTGGGAACAGTGCTGGTAACACCAGTGTTTTCAGTTACTGCTTGGTAATATTTTGGTCTGACCAAGGACTTTCTGAGTCTCATGCTCTGCCAAGGAGGAGAGGAAGCTGGGAGGAAGCAGAGACAGAACACCTGACCCAAACTGACCAAAGAGGTATTCCATACCACAGCACGTCATGCCCAGGACGTAAAAACAAGGGGTAGGGACCCGGAAGAGGGGGGAGTTCGCTGCTAGGTCCAGCTTGCTATCTGGTGGTGAGCAGTTGTATTCTCTTGCCTTGTACTTCTCTTGTATTATTATTAGGGGTAGCAGTAGTGATTTGTGTTATATCTTAGATACTAAATTGTTCTTATCTCAACCTGTGGGAGTTGCATGCTTTTGATTTTACCCCCATCCCCCCGGGAGCTGGGAGGAAGAAAGATGGGGGAGTGAGTGAGTGAACTGTGTGGCTGAGAGGCATAAACCATGACAAGCCCTTTTCCATCCACGCTGAACTGTTGCATTAATGTGATCAGTTACCTGGGAAAACAAATTACATCACTGCAGTCTGAATACTTAAAGGAAGATCAGCTAATTAAGGGCAATTAATTACACAGCAGTATTAATTTGAAAAGCAATATCCTTCAGCTTTTGTCTGCTTAAGTCTCGGATTGACTGCTGGGAAGAATTATTTATGGATCTGTTAAGTAATCTGTAATTTAGGATTATCCTTTCTCCAAGATGGACAATAAAAGAGCACTTGCTAAAGACATGTAAGGTGGACAGTGCAATGCACACTACTGGTTCACTACTTAATATAACTAGGCCATCATAAATTAGTAAATAGGCCATCAATTTCTTTATATACACTCTCATTAGGCTATTGTAATTTTCTTTTGTACACTCAAATGTAACTATACCTCTATCCCGAATATGAAAAATCAAGCAACCCTACGCTGACCTGAAGGAGTTCTATCACATTTTGATTACCACCCCAAGTAAAGAACATTTTTCATTACAAAAAACAGGAAATGTAAGCTAGAGATAGTGCTACATTTTTACCTTCAATTGGTAAAGGACTTGTGTATTACACCAAAATGATTTTTTTTCCAGAAATGAACAGAAGACCCCACATTGTCCATCTTTTCACCAGATGTCTGTTTGCCTAGAATAAATTGGCAGTGAATATGGAATGTCATTCTTTTTAATAAAAGGTAATAAACAAAGAGCTATATCTTCAACATGCCACTGGACACACTGCCATTCATATACTAAATGTGAACACTATCTTCATTCCCACCTTTTCTTATTTTTCTTCTAAGAAACAATGTTCAGCTCAAGGCACTTTTTTCTATCCTTCGGAACACCACATTTTGACCTCACAGCAAAAGCATTTAATATTGAAGACTGCAAAGAGAAAATGAAACAGTACCAATTCTGGCACTATAAAATACCATGATTAGACCACAGATTCTAGAAAATATAGCAGATAATATAGAGTAGATAGTATCACCACTTCCAGATCTATTCTGTCTTTGCTGTTTTCCTGTTCTCTGCCAGGAATAGCTAAGCATTTAGTCCCCTCATTCATATTTCTTTACTTTGTACTATGGCGGGCTTCATGACAGAATCATAGAATCATACAAGAGTTAGGGTTGGAAAGGACCTTAAGATCATCTAGTTCCAACCCCCTGTCAGGGGCAGGGACACCTCCAACTAAACCATGTCACCCAAGGCTCTGTCCAGCCAGGCCTTGAACACCGCTAGCGATGGAGCATTCACAACTTCCCCGGACAACCCATTCCAGTGCCTCACCACTCTTACAGTAAAGAATTTCTTCCTCACATCCAATCTAAACTTCCCCTCTTTAAGTTCGAACCCCTTACCCCTTGTTCTCTCACTACAGTCCCTCATGAAGAGTCCCTCCCCAGCATCCCTATTGGCCCCCTTCAGATATTGGAAGGCTGCTATGAGGTCTCCATGCAGCCTTCTCTTCTCCAGGCTGAACAGCCCCAACTCTATCATCCTATCTTCATAGGGGAGGTGCTCCAGTCCCCTAATCATCCTCGTGGTCCTCCTCTGCTCTTGTTCCAAAGGTTCCATGTCCTTTTTATGTTGAGGACACCAGAACTGCACACAATATTCCAAGTGAGGTCTTGAATAACAGCTTAAATATGAGTGGCTTGGTATAACCACAGCAAAGTTGAGTACCACATCCCAATGAAAGGACAGGGGCTCTTAGCTTCCCTGTATTTTCAGAGTGCATCAATATGACATTTGCAGTACTTTTTATACCAGCTAAACACAAAAAAGAAGAAACCTTGTGGAAAGTGTAAATGCTGAAAATACTAATGATAACGATGAGTTACCAGCCTGGAACTGAAATTACCAAGTAAGAAAGAAATCATTGTTGATAACCACAGGAAAGCAGACTTAAAAAAGGAAAAATAAAAAAATCAGCAAGAGGATGAGGTAGTACCTGATAATTTCCAATTAAAGTTAAGAGGAATGTGGTAACTGACTTACAACATCCTCTGAAGAGCAGCAAATATATAAAAATAAAACACAGGTCATAAAACAGGTGTGAAAGAAATCTACCTCTATTACAGCGGTTTGGATACTCTTCAAGAAATAAGAAGTTGATTTTTTTTAAATTATTATTGTTTCCATAGGTCTGCTGAGTATTTTATTTGTCATTAACTTTTATCTACGGTAAAAACATACTTTGCTATTTTTTTCTCAAGTGGAAAAGAAGATTTTAAGTAGTGTATAAAAACCCAACACATTTCTTTATCAGCACGGTTTTCTTCAAGAGTGAAAAGTATGATAGTTTCAAATGCTACCAATGGAGAGGATTTTTTTGTTATGATTTTGTCTCTCAAAAACAAGACCAGAGTTTTGTGAATACCGTTTGCTAAAGTTTCACCTTGTGTAAAACACGCCTTTTGACAGGGTTGTGTGCTTTTTCAGAAAAACAGGAGAGACACGGTCACTTTAAGAGTGGAGTAATGAAAGAAAGAAGATAGAGGGTAAAAAAAAAGCCTAATCATTTTAAGCTTTGGAGTGGCTAAGAGAGACTTCTGGAAGTCATGCACCCTCTGCTCTGAATAGGACTGTCATCAACAGTAGAAAAGGTCAGCTGTAGCTTTGTCTTGCTGTGGCTTCAAGACCTCCAAAGATGGAAAATTCAACAGGTTCTCCAGGCAGCCAGTTTCACATTGTATTGTCTAACCTAAACAAGTCTAGCACTGTCAGCCTCTTCTCAGCAGATCATAAGCAGTGGGCCCCCTACCTATCTAATTGGTGCTCCCCAGTTACTCAATATCCCTATCGAACTACGGGTAACATAAAGGGATATTTAACATAAATCAAGATCACTAACATACCATCCAGATCTCCTACTGAAATAGGCAAACTCGTTTGCTGAATTTAGAAATTTAATTGATCATTTCTTCAATACAGTTATAACCTCACAGAGTTTTTCATACACACTGAATTTACGCATTTGGTTGAAAACACTATTCAAAATTCTGTACAGTCTTCCTTCAACCTTAACTCTGAAACAACACTGAAAAGATTGGCAATGCCCAGAAATGCACTGAATGTCTCCCAGTTCCCTTCAAATATCAGAGACAAAAACAGCATAATTGGTCATCAAATTCATTCCAAGAATGTGTGTCTCATAATTTACTACCATTGCTTTTCATAGTCAACACTCAATTACACCGTGTAATAGTAGAGTGGAATAAGCCAGATTAAACATGCACAGAATGTAAAACAAAGAGCAATATATAAGGTAAACACATGACAGAAAAAGAATTAATGGTGATTCTTGGGAGCACAGAGATCTGAGTTATCATCTGAGCTGATAACTACACTGCAACATACTTCAGAAAGAACACTGCCCCTCTTTCATGTACAGGCAGACCACCTTGGAAGCAACCCAAAACTTTCAGCATCCCAAATACAAGTTATTACAATTGCAAATATAAGCACCTCTACTACTGCTGGGCTTCCCAGCCCTTTGTTCTTAACTGAATGGCAAAGTGGAAGAACAGAAACTTAAGTCTAAACTTTGATTTCTGGTCAGGATTGTCTTAGTTTGATTCCTTTCTATCTATATTTGACAGATTTATTTTTTCTCTTTTGTGGAAAAAGAAAACAAAACAAAACAAGACACAAACAAACAACCAAACAAAAAAAAAAAAACAAAACAACACACAGAGTTCTGATTGTACAAAATTTCCAGTTTCAATCCTTAAACCCATTATTCTTGCAGATAAAGCTTCAATAGCTTACTTCAAACATGACATAGCCTGTGTGGCTCTGAATGAAAAACAGTCTGTATTTCAGACCTGCCTAAATATGTCAGCCTGCCAATCAAACTAGAAGTATACCAAAGGCACTGCTGCACAAGAAGAGATACAAGCAAAGTCACAGATAACAACATGCCTCCTGTAAGACAAAAATTACTAAGAACGAGGTCTGTTTGCTGTACCAGAAATAGGTGAAAGCAGTATCTGCTTATAGCCTTTACTATCTGGGGAAAAGAAGAAAACAAATAGATCTAAGTAACTGGATAATTGCCAGGGATAACAATTTCATTTTGCCATGTGCCATACACAGTAATTCCTTTCTGCCTTCAGTAAGACAGTCCCTGGGTTTGTGTATTTAAAAAGGTCATCTGCAGCTCAGCCTACATAAATGTCCTTAACTGTGGAGAAGTTAGAGCTATTCAGTATTTGTTAAACAGGAGTAATAGCTGCCTATAAGATGGGGAAAAAAAATAAAAGTTGGCCAAGAAGACACATCCACTCCCCTTATTTTTACACGCAAGTTCAGAAACCAGCACATATCACAGAAAACTGTTAAAAAAGGTGTTTACAATCGCAGTTTAAAGCTTTACCAGTTCAGATTTAACAGATTTCAGCATGATTCAGACTTCTAAATAAAACAACAGCAAGCAGGTTTTGGACATGTTCAAGAGCTTAAAAATAAATATAAGACTGGAGAACCTTCCATATGAAGATAGGACGAGAAAGTTGGGGCTGTTCAGCCTGGAAAAGGCTGTGTGGAGACCTCATAGCAGCCTTCCAATATCTGAAGAGGGCCTATAGGGGTGCTGAGGAGGGTCTCCTCATGAGGGACTGGTAGTGATAAGACAAGGGGTTATGGCTTCAAACTTAAACAGGGGAAGTTTAGATTGGATATGAGGAAGAAATTCTTTACTGTAAGGGTGGTGAGGCACTGGAATGGGCTGCCCAGGGAAGTTGTGAATGCTCCATCGCTGGCAGTGTTCAAGGCCTGGCTGGACATAGCCTTGTGTGGCATGGTTTAGTGGGAGGTGTCCCTGCCCATAGCAGGAGAGTTGGAACTCGATGATCTTAAGGTCTTTTTCCAACCCTAACTATTCTATGATTCTATGAATTGGGAGAGCACATCAGGATAATATAGTTCAATACAGCCAAAAAAGTTTTCTGCGAAGCAAAATGCAAATTACTACATCTATAGAAAGAAAACAGGTCACTCTCTCAATGTGTGTTTTCCAAGTAATGACTTTTAACTTTTCTTCCCCCAAGCATTAGTTACAATAGCTCTAATTTAAGGTTCACGCTCCTAGTCCATGCACAGGAAAAAATGCAAATTAAAGTAATGAGTGTTGTGTATCCTAACTGGGACTTAAAAGAACAGAAGTTTCTTGCCATCTTTTATACTTAAACATTTTATAGGAAATCTTATTTGAGAAAGAAAACAAGGTTCTGCCCATCCATGCGTTCTGCCAGCTAGCACAGGTTGAGCAGAGCTCAATAATCTTGGCACCACGCCATGCCACATCTTCTGCCTCAAAATTCACCCTCACACATTCATTACCTTGATCTTCAGTGTTGCTGTGAACACAGCCTTTTAGTCTTTTAAAAAACAGTCAGTAACTCGAGGAATTTAACATGACCTGAAATGAACTTTCAAGGTTGCTAAAGTTCTAGTAACACATCCTTTATCTCAACTATTGAACCAAAAGTAAAACAAGGCAAACCCTTCTATTATAAAGCTATCTGATATGCAAGGCATTTTGCAACTGTGCGTGACACCACGCAGTTATATCTCAATAAAGCACTTGCATAACAATCTATAACCATCAAGGATGCCACCTACAGTATATTCCATTCTGAAAACTGCAATGGGATGAAAGAGTAATGAAAACCAGCAGTCAAGTAGTATAACATTTTCACCAGGAATAGATAGCAATAATAAAGAAAAATAAATAAAACCCAAATCAGAGACCAGGAATGAACTGTCTCTGCTGACTTGTAAAACCAAGATCACCAAAAGGAAAAAATGGAAAGAACCAGTGTTCTACTTCAGATCTGAGAGTGCTGGGTTTTTTGCACCTGTAGAACAGATAATAAATCAGTCACTTAAGAGTTATTTTCATCTCTCTTCCAGATGTGTGCACAAGTATGCACACATACACACCCCACTCACTCACCTTTCTCCCATCTAGCAAAGATTTCCCCATTCCCAAGCCCAAAAGCAACTTGAACTTGTTGTTTTATTTATTGTTTTTCAGTAGAAGGCTCTACCCAATAAATTGTTTGCCACTTAGCTGGAACACTGACAACTGGCTTGACAAGACAACAGCCCATCAAGACTGAGCAGTACTGAAAAAAAAAATACCAAACAAATAAAATGCTTAAGACAACTGAGCAATTGCAATGTACACAATTTGCAGCTATCACAAACATCCTAAGAATCACCCAGTCTTCTTTCCCCTTCTCACAAAGGGATCAGAATTTCTTGTTTCAGTCATGATTATCAGCTACAGGATTTTTAAGCAGCTCATACTTTTAAGAACAAAATAGGTATACAGATGCTTTCTGCTGAAAATAGAAGTGTTTTTAAGTTAGCATACTTTTAATATGTATAAACAAGAAGAAAAAAATAAAAGATCATCTAATATTTGAATTGAACATTTGTGTTAGACATTACTTTTTAACCCCCACAAAGGGGAACAGTATCTTGTGTTAATTATTGAAACAAAGATACTTTAAAAAAAAACTTACAAAGAGCTTAAAAAGCACAATACAGAAAAGTCAAGATTTAGACCTTAGTACTCTGATAGGACAAATGCCTTGCAGACATCACACTTGACTTTAGATAAAAAACAGACTAGCACAGTGGAAGCAAGTACAGGCTCAGTCTCTTTTGTACTGAAAGTGACAGCTGAAAAGGGTCTGTATCTGCTAAGCAGAACAGCAACAGTTCTGTACAAAAAAGAGGCTCACTTTGCAAGTTTTTAATTTTTCTCATATTATGACTCAATCACAAAAAATAGCATTAAGTTCTTGACATATTTTTTGTTCTGTTAAAGCCATAATATTAGGCCACTCAGACTAGCTACTCACTTATTACTCCCGTACAAATATGCCATCGTTTTGTCATAAATACTCACATAAAAGCTCCTAATATAATACAAAAGAAGTCTTGGGGGAGTTGGAGGGGAAATGGGAGGAAAATAAAAAATAAAAAAATACAGAAAGACATACAAAGCAAGCTTGAGGTTTGCTTAACATACAGTCCAAATTCTCAAATATTCTACTCAAAATATCAATGATCACAAAATACAGATCTGCACCCCTACCTGTACCAGCCAAAGAGACAGGAAAGAGCTGAAAGTTATTCTTTTAATATATATAAGGGAAAAAAACCCTATCTAAATTAATCTTATTATTACCTAACAGGGAAAACTGAGGTTGTTTGGGTTTTGTGGCCTTTTTTTTTTTTCCCCCAAGATGAACAATTCTTGTAACGTAACAGAAAAATTGAGGGCGTTTTGCATATATGGAGGAGATTCTTAAGAAGTATTTTTGTTTCCATTCACTTGGTCTTCCCAATCTCCCTCTGTTTGATCTTCCCAATCTCCCTCTGTTTGAGAGTATCTCAAAGGCAACAAATATCCACTTTTCAAACAATGTATATACCTATTGAGAACTAAAGAGATGAGCACCTACTCTGCGGACCGACCATCAGGTTGTGGAGAGAAATTCCTGTTAATATATTAACTCCCTATAAAACATAACCTTACAGTTTGTTATTTCTAAAACACAGATATTAACAACTCTTCTAATAAGATAATGCCATCTTTATTAACTTCTGTTCTCCATGTGCTAGTAGTTTAAGCTTTGCAAGATGTTAAAATAAGAAAGATATGAGAAAAATGCAAAACAAGACCAAGCTGATTCTACAGGACACAAAACTTCACCGGTCAAATTATTCAAAGTGTCAATGACATACAGAGCTCGAGGAGCTTTCATCACCATCCTAGCTGAACTGCTTATTTTAATACTTCATCTATATGGTAAAGGGTGCTAATCTATGAGTATCAAATAGGAAAAACAAAAGGCCAAGATTGGTATCCCGGAAAGCGTTTATGTATTTAAAATCCATTGAGCAAACAAACAAAAAAAAACCATCATCTTTGTGAACCATACATGGACTTTCTGGTCTTTGGAACCTCTAGCAGTATTTTTATTTCCTCTGATGAGACAAAAAAATCATTTAAAGTCTACCTAGCTTGTAAGGACAGAACACTCCCTGTAGAAAAAAACATCTTATTGTCGACTCCTTGAAAAGCCCTTTCTCTACTCAGATATCTTGCATTATAAACTGTACAACTCCCATAAAACGCATAGCTGGAAAAGGACCTTCACTAACCTGCCAGTGGTCAAAGGGATGACCTGTGCTGTTAGCCTGCTCAGAGGCTGAGAGCATGTTCTCTTCGCAGCATTAAATATGAAACCTTACAGGCAGAAGGCAGGAAAACAATCTGAGCACAGACTTCCCAGCCAGAAAGTACACATAAGCTGACAGTCAGCTGTCTTTCACCAGGAGGTATGCACTGCCTCCAGCCTCTGGAAAGACAACACACTGTGCCCCTCTGGGTGCAGTAATACACTCAGGGGTTAAGTGAGCTATGCTGTTGTACCACAGGCCTACACTTTCTTAACAAAGAAAAGTGATTTTTTTGTTCCACAAGTGGATAATGGCCACTTACTACGAAAAGGCTATAGGAGACAGAACAGAGCACAAGTGAAGGGCATGAATAGTTTTACTGCAGAATGAAAGACTACTCAGAATAGAAATTACATTATCACATCTTAAGCAAAAAATGCACTCTAAACAGTTTTGGGTTAGTTGTTTGTTTGGGTTTGTTTTTATTTATTGCCAAATTGGTTGAAGGCCATAAAGGTTTTATTAGGAGCTCAGGTTTTAGGTTTCATAACATCTCAAAACTGCAAGGTCTTGCTGCTGGCAACTCAACTATGGAAAGTTTTATATTATTGCTATAAATCAGCTGAGCTACTGGCAATCAGCTGCAATATTGTTGAAACTTAGTTTACATTTTAAAAAAAAAAAAGTAAGGAGACCAAAGAGTACAAAGCGAATATAGGAAGCTATGTGTTTATTTTGCCGTATTTAACCAAAACACTGGTATGTGATCAGAGCTGTGAGTCAAACTATTACGAGCAAGCAAAAGCTATAGATATGAAACACTGAAAAAAAAGTAACCATTGCAAGATAATAATCTGTGATCTTTCATTAGAAGTTTAAATTACTGCCCTTGAATTGAGAAGAGGGAGGATAAAATGGGGGGGGGGGGGGAGGAGAATGGAGACAGACACAGGAACACAGTCAAAGGGATACATATTTTTTCCCACTTCAAACTAAGCCTTTAAAAAGCCCCAAAAACTAAAGAGCAACATTGGTGCTGCTGATGTGCTGCTTTTAAACCTCCAGTACAACAGCCCTCAATTGCATTTCCTTAGTAGTGTGGGGGTTTTGGCAGGTTTTAAGTATCCTTCCCATTGAGTAACCATATCTCAGATTACTCAAATTTAGTGAGCTGGCCAAAATGAAGACAGAAACTTCTCATAATTCTATTCAAGACATAACAAGTTACAGGGAAAAAAAAAAAAAAAACAACCTTCCTGAATCACAGAATCAATTAAGTTGGAAAAGACCTTTCAGATCATCAAGTCCAACCACAATTTAAAACTAAGTGTTTACTCCATAAACTTTGTTTTATTTTGCTATTTGCTTTCTTCTCACATACTCATCTTAAATTCTTGCAGATCATGTCACCTTCAGCCATGCTGTTTTAACTTCCACTTCTCAGTCAGTCACACTGTACAGCATTCAGAATTAGAAATGCAGTTTATGCTAAGATTAACACTTTATTTGGGTTAATTTCACTACAAAGGAATATAACTGACATTCTCTGGAATGACTCCATCGTGCAAACAAAATATTGCTAAGTTGGAAGATCAGAAGATTAGTTTCAAAAGCTTATCCCTGCTCTGAAAATAAAATGCCAATGAACAGACTTTTTAAACCTACTAATGAATGGCGATCACGAGCAACTGACTTTGGGATCAGAGTCAAACACCTTAGGAAAAAAAAAAACCACAAGCTCATTGCTCCCTGTAACATAATTTTCAGCTTAATTTACAGTTTTCCAGATGTCTATACGGTTTCACTGACTTGTTTGTGTCTTGAAAAACCTTCAGAGCTAAATAATTCCGTTCACTTAAAAAAAAAGCAGCAACTCTGCTCTGCCTCACTTGTGAGCTGGCCAGCCACAGAACTTGGTTTGATGTTAGGTTCCAAGGTAGTCTGCTTTGTCCTGTATATTCCATTAGCAACTGTTCTAGCCTTTGTAAGATCAAAATATTAGTTGGACTGCATGAAGGAACACACTTTAGAGAAAGGAAAGCTCTCATTTCACAGCTATGAAAATTCCAGTCAGATTGTTAAACTTCCCAACACTTTGGGACTAAACCTAGCCCCCTTTGAAAACCACATGTTCAGTGGAAAACCACACGTTTACCTTCTGGCTTATCAGTTTCGCAACATTACTTTATATCCTTTAGAAAATCTTGGTCACTGAGTTCCACACTCCAATCCATGTTGCATATTGGAAACGCAGATCATCACAAAGCAAACAAGTAACTGCAAAACTTTCAAGTTGGGGTTTGTTTTTGAAGTTTTTTTGTTTGTTTCTTTATTTTTTTGGTTTGGTTGTTTTCTTTTTGTTCAGGTTTTTTTTTTTTAAGTGAAGGTCTCAGAGTCCACATCAGATGGAGACAGACAGTTACTATCATATTCTGATATCAGCAGGTAGGCTCAGTTATGGCAAAGGTGAAGCAAAATGACTCATTTGCAAAACACATCATAGCAAATCAGGATTCAGTACTGCCATTTTCTGAATGTTCAATATCAGATTATGCAAATATACCAAGACCTATACAACATTGAAAACTGTTCTGTGCACTAACCAAGACCACATTAGGACACCATTTTGCACTAAAGATACTATTCCACATCAAATGTGTAATAGCATGGCAATTTGAAGCATATTTATGTCAAAGCTGGGTGAATATTTTAAATAAACAATAACTAGTCAAATCAAATCTTTTCAAAGACATAACAATTCCAAGTTGATTTGGAAAGCCTGTTCTGCATGAGTTACTTTCTACAACTCCTGTTGTACCTTCCCTACTGCTACTCCTGTACTTTAAATTACTATACTGTCACTGCTTGGTACATAAGCCATGCTCAACCTATTTAGGAATCCAGCAACGTACTGCTTCAGCTAGGCTCTTACAACCATCAGGGAGAGGCTGGCTTAGGAGCTGCAGTTCTGCATAGTAGAAAGATACCATAGATCACCTCAGGAATGACATACAGTAAGAATTGTCTTTGGAACAACCTGGAATTAAGAAAGTATCTGATACAGTACAGAACAAGTAAAGAGACTAGATTCATCTGGAGGAAAAAAAGAAATCAGTTTATTACATGAAGACTAAGATCAATCTTAGAATCAATCTCAACCTCCTACTTCCAGCAACAAACTTAACACAAGTGGAAGTTACTAATAGAAGAGTTGTGAACCACTGGCACTGCAAAGGAAGGTAAAATAAAGCACAAAAAAAAAAAAAAAAAAAAACAAAAAAAAAAAAAAAAACAAAAAGAAAGACCAAAGAGAGTTCTAAGGAACTTACATTTCATTCTGCTGTTATGTTTGGAGTCATTTAAGAACTACAGGATAAATTTTTTATCAGTCTGGTAGCTCATTAGCAGGTAACACAAAGACGAGAACAACCAGGTCATTGTACTCAACATGAAGACACAACTACTCAACCTTTCCAGTAGTTGCTTTATTGCCGTTTAATTTGCCATGGCCATAGGCTGTGTAGAATGCTGGTTTTGGAGAGCCGGTTGATTAAAAATAACGTTTTAACTCCTTCTGTTGAAACAGGACTCAAAGGGATGTCAGACTGAGCTTCTCCATGTCCGCTCACCTTCACAAAAAAACCTTCAGAAGCCAAGTCGTAAACCTCTCTGCCAACTGACAAGTGCCATCAGGGTTCTTTCAACTTTAAGGAATTTTACCCTAAAGGAAATTCTTTCTGTTCCCTTTCCTATTTGTTATGCTTAACTCAGCATGCATTTACAACACCTTTCATACTGAAGATGAATGTTATACAAAACCCCGAATTTTTAAACACTTAACAAAATGGATTATAAAAACCAAAACAGGGATCTGAAGGTCTGGTTCATGCTTTGGTAAACATCAAAATACTTAAAAGTATAATTACTGTGAAGTCAGAATAGCAGTCTGCTCAATCTTCTGAGGTTCTGCTGTCTCTTGTTCATAGATAATGAAGCTAAAAGATTAAGACTGAACATAAAAAGGTGCAAACAGCTTCTCAAACTCAACCACTTTAATTTGGATTTTGAAATAATTTGACAAATTACAACTCTTTTTTTCCAGCCACATGGATAACTACCATAGATTATCAGAAGATTCACAGTCCTAAAATTAGTAGTCAGAGCAAAACAGAGAATGAAATACAAATGTAAGTTTGTCTGGCTGAGAGCCAGTTTCAAACTCACATGTCCTACTCTTTAACACTAAAACAATCTTTTGGAAGAGATCCAATGGAATCGCTCAGTAGAAGTTCACACATTCAAATTCTAGTATTGCTAATCATGTTTCAGAATTCAGTGACAAGGTGAGCAAAGACTGAAGACAAAGCTGAAAGGAGGCTGTTTTCTTTAGTTGCTTATTCTTCTGCTAAGTACTATACTTATGAAATATTTGACTGCAAATAATTTGAGAATTCTTGATTTAAACTGGTTAACTAGTTTAAACAAAGAATATATGAGTACATGATACTCTATTCCCAACATCATAATAGAGAAATAGTCTGTACTAAAGTGGAAGCACAGTACACTGGAATGTCAACTAAAACTCTCAACTATCAGATCAACTATCATTGAGAAAGTTGTGATATTTCATAGAATAATTCACACAGGAAGGCATCACAGCACATCTAATCTGGTCTCCTGCTCAAAGTGCTGAATTCAGACCAACTTGCTTAGGGCTTTGGCCAGTCTGGTCTTAAAAACTGGAAAGGATGTAGATTTCACAACCTGCCTGTGCTTCCAATTTCTCAGTGTCATCAAGGATGATTTTTACTTACTAATGACAAATCATAAGATCATCTGTTTGAAATTATGACCACTGTCTTTTTTCCTCCTACCATGTACCTCTGTAAAGGGCCTGTCTCTGTCGTCTTAATAATCAATTAGGTATCTATCACATATGACTTAACTGATTTATGACAGAGATCACCTGAGCTTTCTGTTTGTCCAAGGCTAGGAAAAGACAGTTCTCTCAGCCTCTCCTTATGTGCTCCAAGCCCTTCATTTTGCCGGCACTCCACTGAACCAGCTTCCATTTACTCAATTTTGGTTTTGGGGAACCAAAAATAGATGAGGCATATCCAGTGTGGTGTTCTAAGGAATGCTGAATACAGGCAATCTACTGTTCCTCTGTTCATAAAGCCTAGTATGCTGCTAGCATTTTTTAACGTCAGAGTGAAAACTGATATGCTGACTCATCTGTCAGAAAGTGCAGGTTCCTTTCAGCAGAGCTGCTTTCCAGGCAGTTAGTCCCCATTCCATGGTGTTGCAAGGTGTAAGAACATGCATTCATCCTTGTTGAATGCCACGAGGTTCATCATGGTCCATTCCACCAGCCTCTCTAAACTGCACAGCACTATGCTCAAACATGTTAACTACTACCCCAGTGTGATACCACATGCAAATTTTATGTGGCTACACTTTGTCTCCTCCTCCAGGACATTGATCAAGGTACTACACAGGATACATCCCAGTACAGTACTCCACTTGTAACTGGTCTCCATGTGGAATATGAACCATAAATGGCTACGTTTTGAGCCTGACAATTCAGCCACTCCTCCCATCCAAACTGTAATACTGCAACTCTTATACAGATGCTGTGAAAACCATGCTAAAACACCCAAACTATTTCACTAGATTTCTTCCTATTAGGGAAGAAAACACAAGACTAAAGAAAAGCATGTTTATGCATAAATCACAAAAGGTTATAGTTTCAGAATCTGTACAGTCCATGAAAATGAAAACTAATTTCACCACCCAACCAGGGAAGCCCAAAGTCATCATCCCCTTTATACATGAATGATAAAACGGGAAAGATTTCACACTGTAACAAAGCAATACAAAGGATTACTTAAATTTATCAATTCAATTTATTAGTATTTCATACACAGCTGCAACAGATCCATTCACATCTACTTTGGGGATTTATAGTTGAGCAAATTTTTGCACAGTGACCGACAGGTGACTAGGAGTCTGGACAGCACGTGCTCAGAGTCCATGCAGAATGGTTTGTCTGGTGGAGTTGTTTTTTCAACCTTATAACCTGATGAAAACAAGAGAGGACTATCTAATGCATTTTAGATGTATCTTACTATTACTTTTCCCCACAGCGATTCCTGTACCTGCCACAATGAATCCATACAATTGTACCGAGATGTGGCTGAGGTAGCTGGTACAGAAAAAAAGGATTCATAAGAATCTCTAACTTGTATATCCCTGACTTACAGGCCCACTGAATGTCGTAAAATGAGTGAACAGGAACATTGGCACTGTTGAGCACAGTCTATATAAGAAAGAGGAAAACATTATCATTAAACATCTCTTTTCCCAGGAGACATTATTATTATTACTATGTATATATGTAAATATTTGAGCACTCAGTCACAACACTGTCATAAGCACAACACAAGGCAAATATCATAGAATGGTTTGGATTGAAATCCAGTTACAACCCCATGCCATGGGCAGGGACACCTTCCACTAGACCAGGCTGCTCAAAGTCCCATCCATCCTGGCCTTGAGCACTGCCAGGGATGGGGCAGCCACAGCTTTTCTGGGCAGCCTGTGCCAGGGCCTTACCACCCTCATAGTGAAGAATTTCTTCCTATCTAATCTAAATCTACCCTCTTCCAGTTTAAAGACATTCTCCCTTGTCCTGTCACTACATGACCTTGCAAAAAGTCGCTCTCCAACATTAATTAAACTACTGAATGAACTAGTTGGAAATTAACTATTTGTGACTACACAGTTTGTATGCCCATTACAAGGCACAAAGGTACACTCCATACATACAGAGTTTCAACATACTCTGAAATATCTAACGATACTTACAAAAATTTAGCAGTAAAATTCAAAGTAAAAGCAAAACACTTCACTAAATGCAGCATCCATTTGCTGCAGATCAGTATGATGGAACGAATGGTCAGCTATTTTAAGTTATTTTCTAAGGAAACAAGCCTTACGCAATCAGACTGTGCAACACCTCCCTCTGCCTCAAGATTCTTAGCCTGTTGTTTGACTCAGCAAAATCTGATAGAAAAGATAAAAGTTTCCAGGGGAATTTTGTTCACAGAAACTTTAATAAATTTCTTCAAACTTTCACTTATTTTTGCTAAATAAGTTACACACCCACAGAGAAAAAGCACAAAGCATCCCAAGTGTGAGAGAAACACTGACATTAGCAAAATTATCAAATCGAATCTCGCAGACTAATCAAATACTGCTTGCCCTTCACTTGGAAGTCTCCACCAAAACTAATCATTTCCAGGGGTCCAGGATAAGAGGCCAACAAAAGCTCACAATCCTGGAAAACCCCTCTGATCTAGCAGTAGAAACCTCACCTCATATAGAAAACACTGTGGGAGCTCAATTTATGTTTGATAGCCTGAGGGTTTTCAGTGTAGTACTTTAAGCAGCCACCTGTACAGCTCTTGACCAACTCAGAAAATTTCATCTATTCTGTTTCCTTCTTGTAGTAAATTGGTTGAATTCTACACGCGAAGAGAAACAGAAATGAGTAAACCTGTTCTCACATTGTTACACATTACACCAGTCACTATATTTACCCCATCTTGTGTTATCACCTTTAAAAATCATGATTTGAAATGGTTTCCTCTGCAAACAAGTCTGTGTGATTCAGAGAGGTACAAGTTGCTGGGGAGGTGGCAGCTGAGAATGTGGGAGAGGGAAAACACCTACCTCTGACCTGGTAGGCTCAGGTCAGTTTCTGAGCCTGACCTCAGAAAACTGGCAGACAGATAAAGGAGAAAACATTTTGAGCATTGACAGATTTGTCCTAATAGTTTCTAATTCCATCAGCCAGCTTCCAAAACTGAATGCCAATGCCTATGTATCTCTGCCAAATTACTCTGTGAATGGACTGCTGTTTCAGTTGTCTGAAAAGAGAATTTGAAATAGGCTACTGTTTAAATAATGAATTTTAACTACCTGGATATCACCTGACCTGTGGCTAGCTCAGCCCAGATCAAAGAATTTGAAGATCAAACTAAACGACAGCTTTATATCAACAATATAAAGGAAGCTATAAGAAAGTAGTTTATACAAAATTAGTCCTGTGTATATTTTATGAAATTAAAAAAAAAATCCTCAGTTATTTGAAAGGTTTCTTCATATAATTCTTCCTGCTGAACCAACAAATTTCCCACCCCTTAACACACCAACAACCCATAAATTATTTCAGCTGAAATGACTGCACCTCTTGCATGTAATGACCATATAAAGAGAAGCACTTTCATAGTAATTTAGTTTTATATATGTAATAACAGATATTTTCTCATTTGCCATATTTAAAAAAAAAAAAAAAAAACAAACAGTAGCTCTTCAAAATTACTACAGTAAAATACTTACTGCATGGCTTACCACTGAACACCAAATTCACATGATGTATCATCCCTGCCCATAGCAGGGGAGTTGGAACTAGACGATCTTGAGGTCCTTTCCAGCCCTAACTACTCTATGATTCTATGATTTTCTGAAGACATAACAAACTAAACAGAAACCCCCAGAGGTTTCACTTGTTAGCTCCAGTTCAGACTGGAGCACTCTGACATAACACAGCCTTAAACTCATTCCTATCTTGTCTCAACTCATACCATAGGTTACATACTGTCAAACATAAACTGTTTTTCTCTGAGCCTCGGATGGAAGAGAACAGTGGAGTAATGACAATAGTGCTGAGAAAACAGGCCATGGGTTTGTAAATATAATGGGTTGTTTTTCATTAGTCCAATGAACAAAATTATTCTCACACGGGGTTTGCATTCATCATCAATTAGAATTTTTACATGACAAACCCAGAGCATCCTGCTGAACCCAAATCACAGCTGGCAATCCTGCAGCCCAATGTGGCAAGGCACACACTCTCTTTGAAACAGTTCCCTCTATTGCTATAGAGAAAAAACACCAGGAACAATAATAATAAGCTGTTGTCCTGACAACCTTAGAAAGTAAAAACCAACGCTTACTTTACTACAGCAGGACAGCAAGGGTAACATCGACATTGTAAACTGCTTTCAATTCTTCAGGTAACTGGCCACTGCAATAAGCAAGACCAGCACGGCAACATGCACGTGCTTGCCTACATGCTATAGATGATATGCACATTATGCATGAGAATGTGTGCATGTACACAGCCACACTTACACACACACACGTTTCTCCACTTTTTGTCCCACTAATATTGCATAAGAATTCATACCAAAACATGTTATATATCCATTTCCAGTGCTGAAAGGCTAGAAAAACACTTAGAAATGTTGTTTTCCTTGAATGTACTGTAGGTATCTAAAAGTAGGAAATAATTACTTTGGACAGAAAGACACAAAAGAAAACAATAATAAACAACTTGTAACTCTCAGGTAAGGGAAATAAACACACAACCAACCAAAAAAAAAACTAAACAAATGGGAAAAACCCAAACGAAACTGAAACGTCTTCTCTTTCACAAATGCCTTCTCCACAAAATACAGGAGACAGAACTGTTTTGGCAGCAACAGTTTTGCTAACTATGCATTAATTGTGAGATTCCCTTTTACTCCCCCATGTGAAAGGAAAACAGAAAAATCCAACAGGAAATACAAGGTAACCCAGAATCTACTTTTGCTCTAATATATATGGAACAAACAAGTCGCCCTCCCCACAAAAAAATATCAGGCAGAAAGACTTTATGAAGGTGCTCCAGAGCACCTACTAGGTTTAAAATAAACATTTCATTCTACTTGAATTCACCTCCCACAGAAACTCTAGTGTTCTCAGAGTACATTTCCTTAGAATTACATTTGATGAAGTACTGTAATCTGTTGTTTATGTTATCGGTAAGTGTTCTATAATTTCATCACAGATTGTATCAGGTTTAAAATAAAGGCTGGTGAACCAAAAGGGAAATGGAAGGCCAAATGGCTGAATTGTATGAGAGCTTTGTATCTCTATTATGCGTCCTGTAACATAAATCCCATCAAATCATTTTTTATGTAACTTGAGCCTGACAGGTCATATTGCAAAACACGTATGATTCAAAATCCTACCTAAAAGATGAGGCATTACCACAATCCACAGCCTCTGTGCCAGTGAGAATTTGGGCAGAGAAAGGAGAGGGGGAGAAAGGAGGGAACAGCAAATACTATAGGAGGATTATAGAAATATCTGCAGAGCTGGGTATGTCATTTTGCAGGATCCAGGACAACAAATGAAGAGATTATCTAAGAAAAGATTCAAAGTCAATGGCAAAACTCCAAGTCCTGTGCTCAGAACCTTATTTGAGCTGCTGAGGGGGAGGGGAAGCCATGACAACTTTAACTACTGCTACCTTCCAGCCTCCTAGCTACTACAGGACAGTTTACTAGTTTTCCTCTAACTGCTTTCTAGATTCCTTTTCTTCCAGAGCAGCTATGGTATCTTTCTGCATCACACCTATGACACCAAGAAAAATAAAAGCGAGCAAAGTGAGCACAGGTTATTTTTCCTGAAGAACACAGAATCCCTGGTTAACAGCAACTAAACCAAATGCCTACTTCATTTCAAACATCTACTGTTCTTAAAATGTTACAAGCATCAGATCCAATAAAGCTGTCCGCTTGCAGATCCAAAAAGATGGGAGGACAGCAGCTGTTTACACTTATATGTTCAGAAGATTATCTCCATAAGGATTCAAGGCGGTTTTTAAATAAAACCTTTAATTATGTAAAACTGATCACTATTTAAGAAATGCCAGAAAACCAGAAGAATCCACTTATAAATCATAAGTAGCTAACTGTTCATGTAATTACACTTTTAAGATGCAGACAAAAGTCTACATATCTTCTAGTAAGAACTATGCTGCAAAGTAATCACAATAACATTTCTGCCTACTGCTGTCCATCCAGACTTTAGCTAAAGACTAGACGAGCATCATCAATTATAATAATCCTTCTCAATCTTCACTTCATTCAATTATGCCTGAAAATGGCTTTAAATGTGAGATCAGTGCTTTACTACAAATGAAGGCAGCGTCTCTCTCACTTACTTGTGTCAGTATAAATCAGATGTTTAACACTGCTTGCTCTTTCACAATACGCTAAAGTAAAAGCAACACAAAAAAAAAAGACAGCTATTCATGTGAAGTGCTAGCAATTGTTAAAAAGAAAAAACTAACCAGTTATATGGCATCATCACCTAATGTCAAGAGGAGTTAATTTTATTGTTAATGCAACCTATGTGAAAACTAGTATTTTTAATAGTAATAATAAAGTGAAACATAGTTCTCTATCTACTAACTACAAATTCTATAGTCAGAGCTATACAATCTAACAGTCCTCATGACTTCTTGTTGGATTCTGAGATTTGGTAGACAGCTTTCATAGTACTTCCTCAAAATAATTCAGGTAGAAAAAAAAAAGGGTAGAAAAAGCCTGAGGGGCACATCCCTACCCGTAAACTTCCTGAACTGTTCAGAAGAGGATGAAAATACCCTACTTCCTACTGTAAGTACAATATTGCAATGCATAAAATAAACAGCCATCTCCATTTCAATGATTCACAACCCAGCTTGCCCAAACGTTTTAAAACTGCAAAGCAAAAATTGCATGGAAAGAGAAAAGAGCATTTCTCAAAGCACAGTTTCATTCCAAGCTGTCAATACAGCTTCTACTGGTAATCTTGCATGACTAATGTGAGAAACTAGATAACCCAGTGCCCCACCCTCTTTCCACAATCTGTAACTTATATTTTCATAATAACATAGCATTTCTCACTCAGTATTACCAAACTAGATAGCTCATTCGTAAACGTAAGCCCCTACTGAAGATAACTTCAACATCCAACCATCTAAATATAATCTCAATTCCAGGCAAGGCAAGGAGAAAAATCTTTGCTTTCTCCTGCAGTTTGAACTGCTGATCTGCACGTAAAAAGCTGAGGTGCAATGTCTGACTGCTACGTCCAAAATGAAGCTGAAAGTGAAAAAAAAAACGAACAGCCTTGGTTCACTTGTAAAGGTCAAACAGCAAAAGAAAGGGATGGTTTTGCCTGTTTGATCAGCGCTTTGCTTAATTCCCCATCTGACACTCTTAATCTGAAAGAGTATTTCACAATGCACTTGAGTAATGGCATGTCAGTAAATGTCTACAAAAAAGACCATGCTATCTTTCTTTCAGGAAAACAGAACAGATACTGTTAAAAGTACTCTGATTTGCACAGAAAGCAACTACCAGCTACAAAAAAAAAAACAGAGGAGTTTAGTTCTAGGTCTCACATTACACCCTTGGCATATATGAATGATCTTTAAATGATCCAATATGATTGGTGAAACAGTTTGGCATCCTTACAAGTATTCCTTCTTCTATGTATCTAGGTGCTGCATGACCTGGTAAGGTAACCCACTGGACATGCAAAACCAAGACAATACATTCAGAGACCTCTCTGAAATGTAGCTTTATATGAATGCTACATAAATTATAAATCAACTGTTGTGGAACCTAAGTGATGTTTAAATATCCATAATGCATTTGAGTGCTTGATGATTTAAACATGTTTGCATTAATAATAGAAGATGTTTCATAGATCAAATTTAAGATTGAAGTATTTCAGAGCTACTACCAAGAAGCAAAAAGGGGGTAAATAATGCATTCCACTGACAAGAGGCACAGTTTTGGAAATACACAAGAAATTGACTAACATAGCATCAAGCTAAGGCATTCCTACATCCAGCAGGCTGTAATGCACTACATTTCTGAACCCAACTCCAAAATCATAGACTCACAGGATGGCTAGGGTTGAAAGGGACTTTAAAGATCATCTGGATCCAACCCCTATGCATTGGCAGGGCCACCTTACACTAGACCAGGCTGCTCAAAGCCCCATTCAGTCTAAGACAGTTACATGCAGAATCTGGGAAGAAAAAAAAACAGCTGAACAAGCAATATTAATGCATTATGGCCCTTTTAGAAATAAGTCCATTGAGCTAAGTGACAACTGAGACTGAATTATTGAGGTTTTCTCCCATTTACAAACATCATTCCTTATCCAGCTGCCTCCCTTTAAAGCAAAGTAAATATTTTGCAAACTACCTTCCAACTAGACAAACTTCCTTTTGCTATCGGTAATACATACATAAAATAACCTCTCTAAGCAGCAAGATGAACTGATCAAAACAATGAATTATGTCAGCTAGTAAGCAAACTCCAAATTCTGCCCTGGTCTAATCTGTGCAGAACTGATCACGAAGGTAGTTTACTATTCACGAAAAGAAAGAAATAGACACAGAAATACTACGCTGCAGAGGCAGATTGTGTGCTTTGCTCCTCTGTTGGATATCTGATATAAGAAAGCCATCTAGTGTTAACTTTTAGAAGTGAAAACTGCGCACAAAAGAGCTCGGGAGAATTTACATGCGCAATTTTCTTCAACTTTGCATGTCTTCTGCATCATAAAAAATAAAACTCGTTTCCTCAAGAAAAGCCAGGCTGAAAGCAAATATTCAGACGACTGACGTGTTAAAATTACCCAGCATCTAGTACTAAGCCAAGCTGACTGACCTACTTCGCGAACACAGCCACATCTGAAATTTGTCAACTTCGGAGTTGTCTTTGTCAAGACTGTAACGCTGCTTCCACATTCGCAGGGACGTGTACCACCTCAGCAGAACGCTGCGGAGCACCGCAGGAGCCCGGCACAGCCACCAAACAGAATCTAAAGCAAAGTTGATCTCAGCTGGCTATCATTTAACGGATCAAATACTAAGTTTGGACGACGGACCACTGAATACGTATCACGGTATTACAAGATAAGAAAGACCGCAAAAGAATACAGGTTGCCCCTTGCATACAATAACTCAGTCAACAGCATTAAAATTATTTAAGGAAACCGCCCGGTCTAAAGAATCTTTTTCTCTGCCACCCCAAACGCTTAGCTTGCACCCTCTCCGCTCTCAAGACCAGCTCTACCCAGAGATGTCCGATCCAGGCAAACTTCCTCCCTAACTGCCATTATTCTTGAAGTGAGCTCCGGAGACGAAAGCACCGTGCCCGGGTGCACAGATGCCGCCGCCCCGCAGGTGACTGCCGCCCCGCACACACCCGCCCGCTCCCCAGCCACCGCTGCCAGAACCGGATCGGCACAGCGCATCAGGGCTCCTCGGGAGCGAGCCACCCTGGGGAGGCGCTGCTAGTGGGGAAGGGGCCCCTAGGATGCTCTCCGCTTCTTCACCACCCCGCAGCCCTCCGTCCTCCCGCGGAGCCCGGCGACACCTGAGGGGAGAGAAGACGTGTCTCACCCCTCGGCACCCCTTCCCCAAACCGCTCCTTAGCCCAGTCCGGGAGGAAAACCACTCGTACGCCCTCGCCCCACCGGGCACCGCACCCGCCCTGTCCCCCCGGGCGCCGCGGGGCACGGACACGGTAACCGGCGCAGTTCTTTACCTGGTGCTGCGGCTGCCTCTGCTCCCCGCGCTCCGGCCGCTCCCGCCGCGAGACCCCCATGCCCTCCTCCACACACTCCTCGGCGAACACAGGCTCCGCTCCCCGCCGGCGGCGCGCGCTCCTCTGCCCTTCGCGGGACGCCGGAACCGTTAACGGGACCGGAGGGTGTGTGTGTGTGTGTGTGTGTGTGTGTGTGTGTGTGTGTGTGTGTGTGTGTGTGTGTGTGTGTGTGTGTGTGTGT
>JASSUY010018228.1:0-11032 GCA_032466535.1 Forpus xanthops | reverse complement strand
CCATTTTCCCCGGGACTGGGGAAGAAAGAGGGGGGGGGGTGCACAGAACTGTTTGAGGGGCCTCAAACTACGACACAAGCAAACAAACAGCAACAACAAAAAAAAAAACAGTTCAGGGAATGTAGGAGAGAAAATTTTTTTTTTTTTTTTGAGTAATTAAAATAATTTTATTTCACTGTTCAACTTTAAAATGTGATTTATTCAAAACTTGGTGTAAAACAAAAGGGAATTTGAAAATCAAAACCGTTTTGCTAAGAGAAAACTGAAAAGTTTTCATCAAAAGTATAAAAATGAATTATTGTTGAAACTTTTTCCCTGCTATTTTAAAATTAAAACCGAGTCAAAAATGTATTATTTCATTAAATAATTGGATTTCAACAGAATGACATAATATGATGGAGTATGATTCCATCTAAGTCTCTCTCAGCTTGTCTCATAAATCCGGACTAATAGGATTCTCAAAGCAAATACTGAGAAACACTTAACAACAGCCCCATATAATTATCTGATGGCTACTTTGAAATATACCTCCCCTACACATTGAAATCCTTCTTTTAATTTGGGGATTACAAGGTAGAGGATTGGAAGCTTGATGTCTATATTGCTCAGTGTTTTTAAATGAATATATTAGAGTCTGCATTGCAGCAAGCTCTAGTGGCAACAATGTGAAAAATCAATAAAGCAAAACCGTAAATGCAAGATCTAAACAGTGATCTGCATTGTAGCATAATCCAGCAATAACTTAACCACTCCTGATGCTACAATAAAGGAATGTCTTTTCCAAGAGCAGCATTCAAAACTTAAAATTTCTGGCAGCCCATTTAAAACAAATATATGACACCTCACTTAAACTTATGTTACGATCAGCACTTACAACACCTGTGATACATTTTGGGAACTAAACATAGTCCTAAATTTAGCCCAGTAGATCAAGCAAATGTCCATATATAATCACATCTAACATATATAAAATGCAGGTTTACAGTTAGTTGTTGTCGTGGTTTAAGGCCCTCAAACAGTTCTCTCACTCACTCCCCCCTCTTTCTTCCCCAGTCCCGGAGTGATGGGGAGGAGAATCAAAAGTATGCAACTCCCAGAAGTTGAGATAAGAACAGTTTAATAACTAATGTATAACACATATCACTACTGCTACCACCAATAAAAATAGTGACAAGGCAAATACAAGGAAAGAATACAACAGCTCACTAATTCCACCCAGCCCGACCAAGCAGTGCACCTCCATCACCTGATACCAAGCCCGAACACACAGTGCCCCTCCCACCTTTCTGGGTCTCTGCTCTCCATTTTACATCCTGGGCATGATGCGCTGTGGTATGGAATACCTCTTAGGTCAGTTTGGGTCAGGTGCCCTGCATCTGCTTCTTCCTGGCTTCCTCCCAGCTTCCCCTCTTTCCTGGCAGACCATGAGGCTCAGAAAGTCCTTGGCCAGCCTAAACATTCTAAGCCATAACTATAAACACTGCTGTTATCAGTGCTGTTCCCAAGCCAAAAATCAAAAATGCAGTGCTGCACTGGCTACTACAAAAAAGAAAAAATGACAGCTGCTGAACCTATGACAGAGGGGTCTTTTTAAATGTTCGTTTTTAATGTATTTTGCTTTCTGAGTTCCAGTATCCTCGTTCCAGCTAAATGAGCAGTCATCTTTTCTACATATTGATTCTTGTTTCCATACAGAATGTACTCCACAGGCAGTTACTGACAGAGATATTCTCTTCACAACACGATTCCTCCCAGTGTGTTTTATCCACTGCTGCAGTGAAAGGAGTTTTTCCTATGCATTGATGGAGACACTTTTAGGGGAAGTGTCTCCAGAGTGCAGATACATTGCAGAAAGCTTTATGATCATACATAACTGAACCTGTTGATAAATGCTGTGGCAGTGATATTACTGAGCTGCAGGGAATTTCAGTGTCTCTCTCTCTGTCCTGATTACATAGGTTACCTTCCTTTGGAAGGAGCTAACAGAAGAAAAGAGGACAGTATTGACTTGGGCTTGTGTAGTGGGTACAGCAGTAGCAGTCATTTTTCTCCTTGGTAGCTAGTGCAGTGCTGTGGTTTTGACTTTCAGTCTGGGAACAGCGCTGATAGCATCCATGGTTTTGATTACTGCTTAGTGATGTTTTGGTCTGACCAAGGACTTTCTGAGTTTCATGCTCTACCAGGGAGGAGGGGAAGCTGGGAGGAGGGTGGGAGGAAGCAGAGAAAGGACACCTGATCTAAGTTAGCCAAAGAGACATTCCATACCACAGCACGTCATGCCCAGGAGGTAAAAATGGAGAGCAGAGACCCAGAAGGGTGGGGGTGCACTGCGTGGTTGGGCTTGGTATTGTGTGGTGAGCAGTTGTGTTCTCTTTCTTTTTATTTTTCTTGTCATTGCTATCATTGGTGGTAGCAGTAGTGGTTTGTGTTATACCTTAGTTACTAAGCGGTTCTTAACATGTGGGAGTTGCACTCTTTGGATTCTCCTCCCCATCCCCCCAGGAGCTGGAGGGAAGAAAGAGAGGGGAGTGAGAGAGTGACTTCATGAGTTATAGAGGCTTAAACCATAACAGCTTGGCATACGGCGTGGATGTAGCCTCTTCTAGTGCCTTATAAAAGTACAGTGCAACACAGAGAATGGTGCATCATTGTATCACAGGGCTCCAAGGGAGCCTGAGTATTAACAGGGACACTTTTAAGGCACCCAAGAGCAAATCTTACAAAGAAGAATGTAATTTAGCCCTTGTGTCAGATGGTGGAAGGCAGGATAGTGCTTGGTTGGGATTCAGATCTCAAAGATCAACATTTTGGACTTATGTGCCATTCTTGAAACCCTAGTCCATGCATAGGTTTGACTGCAAAGGTTTGCATCTTTATATGAAGTGTATGTTTTCTACAATGTGTCTGCTACCATCTTACAGAAGACAAAAGGAAGATAATGAGATTTAATACATATGCATCATATCTAGCGCCCACCTTCTGAAAGCAAGTAGGTCCAAGATTGCTGAAACAAGGTATGAACATAGGGAAGACATGATATAGAGAGAGGAAAATGTTTCAGCAGCATGATCAGGGCACCACAGCTGAAAATCAATGCTGAACACTTCATTTCCAGGACCACTAGATAGCTAAGTTCCTTGAAGCAATGAAGGGCACAGCTACTTTTTTCCACATCTGTCTTGCTTCTGATTTAATCAGAGCCTTTTATTGTTTTGTCAGTAATGAAAAAAAAAATCTGATGTCATCTACTTGGAGTTGTGCAAAGACTTCCACACTGTCCCACACAACATCCTTGTCGTGTTGGATACAGACATGAATTTGCTGGAGAGACATCGATTTCACAGATGGTCCACTCAGTGAATAATGACCTGGCTTGATGGCCGCACGCAAAGAGTTGTGCTCAATGGGTCAATGTCCAGCTGGAGATCAATAACAAGTGGAGTCCCTCAGGGATCAGTGTTGGGACCCGTCTTGTTCAACATCTTTGTCGGTGACATGGACAGTGGGATTGAGTGTACCCTCAGCAAGTTTGCTAATGATACCAAGCTGTGTGGTTCAGTTTATATGCTGGAAGGAAGGAATGCCATCCAGAGGGACCTTGACACGCTTGTGAGGTGGGCTGATGCCAATCTGATGAAGTTTAACCATGACAAGTGCAAAGTCCTACACTTGGGTCGGAGCAATCCCAGGCACAGATCCAGGTTGGGCAGAGAAGAGATTCAGAGCAGCCATGCAGAGAGGGACTTGGGGATATTCGTCAATGAGAAACTTAACATAAGCTGGCTCCATTGTGTGCTCACAGCCCAGAAAAGAAGCATGACCAGCAGGTCGAAGGAGGTGATTCTGCCCCTCCACTCTGCTCTCGTGAGACCTCACTTGGAGTATTGTGTACAGTTCTGGTGTTCTCAGCATAAGAAGGACATGGAACTGTTGGAACAAGTACAGAGGAGGGCCATGAGGATGATGAGGGGACTGGAGAACCTCCTCTATGAAGACAGGCTGAGAAAGTTTGGACTGTTCAACCTGGAGAAGAGAAGGCTGAGTTGAGACCTCGTAGCAGCCTTCCAGTATCTGTAGGGGCCTTATAGGGATGCTGGGGATGGACTTCATTAGAGACTGTAGTGATAGGACAATGGGTAACGGTTTAAAACCTGAACAGGGGAAGTTTAGATTTGGTATAGGGAGAAAGTTCTTTCCTTACTGTTCGGGTAGTGAGGCACTAGAAAGAGCTCTCCATGGAAGCTGGGAATGCTCCATCACTGATGGTGTTCAAAGCCAGTTTGGACAGAGCCTTGAGTGACATGGTTTAGTGTGAGGTGTCCCTGCCCATGGCAGGGGTTTGGAATTTGATGATCTTAATGTCCTTTCCAACCCTAACTATTCTTTAGTTCTATGATTCCATGTCTTATCACATAATACCTTATCACATAATACCCTAACTGTGTTTAAAACAATTCACAGAGGTGAAATGGATTTCACTATGATAAGGAGAAAATTTTTCTATAAAACATATGCTGAAGATATGTTTCTGTTCCATAATCAACCTGAGTCAACAAGCTTTACGGCCAGTTTTTCCTTCTTCCCTAATACAGCCACCGTCTTCATAATCAAATTAAGCAAATGGCAAGGATAATGTATGGAAATAACTATTGTCTCTCTCTAGCAAATTCCAGGATTATTATTAAAAAAAAAAAAACCATGAAAATTTAAATCTAATCCAGTACCCAGAAATCACTAATAATAATCAATTTTTCTTGACTGCTTCTGTTAACCAAAAACTGTGGGTTTGTGAATAACATAAATATGGAAAGGCCTTTTTAGTAAAGAATTTTTTTTTTGTAAAAACAAACTTCTGGCAAGGATTTATATCAAACATTTCTTTCTATAAAATGTCATCTTTAAATGACACTCAACAACATACAATAGAGCAAAGGATCTGGTGTCTTCCTATGATGGATATTTCTCTTTATGGATGATTTCACTTGATATATTTGATAGCCTATTTTAAGCCAACTCATTGGAATCGTTTGCAATGATTGACACTATAAAATGTTGATTATTATATTCTATTATGCATAGAAAAAATTATTTTTTATGTCTAAAAAAGCTCTCCAGAAAAAGCTTCCTGAGGACAGGCGCCACCGTGCATGATGATTCTGTCAGGGATTTGTCCAGAGAAGGATACTCTTGTTAGTGAGAGACAGAAATCACCCTTTTAACCTTGGTCACCATGAAGAAAAATGATCTCCGAAATAATGAGTGTAAAATACATAAAGAAAATTTAAGCTCAATGAATTTGCATGAACAAATGTTATGTGTGGTGGGCAGGGAGTAGAAGACAATAGTTTTACTATCTCAAAGTCCTTCAGAGTGTTTGTTTATGACCATGCAGGACAGCAGCCTAAATGTGAAGCCATGAATGAATACCACTTTTCACAAAGCTAAGGTAAACCGATACAATGATACTTAATTCTCAGGTTTAGCTCTGTCATTATTTGGAAAATCTCACCTGCTTAAGATAAAGTCTTTAAAAATTATAAGGAAGAAAGAAAAACTGCTTTGTTCTATAAACTATCTTCATCTGCTACTGCCTGCTGGGAATACCTTTCTGAATTGTCAAATTATGTTGCCAGAAAAGAGAATCTCTTAAGCTTTTTTGCCTGACTTAATTTTCTCCCCTGTTTTTGTCTTATAAATTAGGATTTATTATTAGGCATCTCAACTGCAGAAATGCTAAAAATATGAGCCAGGCTTTAAAAAGCATTTCTGGCAGTCTGAAGAGAGGCAGATGTGAATAGTTATTTGAGTGAGAGTCTTTTTCCTCATCCCTACTCACCCTTGCTGCTGCAGAGGTCTGTGTCACAACCCACTCACTGTGTAGACTTCCAGCCATCTCAGCCCCCACTCCAAGTGTTCCAGACAGCAGATTTCCAGCACTTTCCTAACAAGTTTACTGCTCTGCAACCATTCAGATATTTTCTTCTTTTCAAGCTCTCATTCTGAATGTTTATCTTCACTATTTTTTGCCTGCATTACCTCTAATTTTTTTTCCCTTTGTACTTCAACTACCAGTAGGCATACATGAATATGTGCATACTCATTCTGTTAGTGTTTATAGCTATATACAAGTATGTATAAACAGGTATAGCTGAAAGACAGAAATGGCATGGTGGAAAGAGGGAGTGTGCTAGCAACTGTGTCTATAAATGCAAGTATACCTGCCCAAGCTATACAGTCAATATATAATAAAAATAATTCATATGAGCAAACAATTTATAGGTTAAATCCCATTTTTGCTAAAAGAATCTGAAATATTTATAAAATATTTGGGGAAAAAAAAAATTTAAAAAAGAGAAAGAGGTCCCAGTGGTATGGTTTGTTTGTTAAAATTGATTTTCTATGAATATCATTGATATTAATACTGAATATTTCATACTGAAATCAGTAAGTCTGCTGTTGGGTAAGTAATCTCTGCATTAAGATGGCAAAGTTCAGATCCCATTTAATCTTTAGCATAATTAGCATATTACTTTTACAAAATCTTTATGTTTACATGCTATCCACACAGACACTAAAAGTGCAAGTCAGACTTTAAAAATTAAAGCCTGTTGCAAAATACAATAATAATAATTGAAAAAATTCTGCTGTTTTCAGGTGGTCATACTTCAGAAAAAAAAATCCTCATTACTGTTTCTGCTATTGTTATAGAAACAAATATAAGTAAATAAGATTTATTCTGACAAGTCCTAGCAACATTTTTCAACCATCTGATGTGGTGGGGAGGCATGCTAGCAGGTGCTAAGAATAGGACATAGATCACTGTGACCCATCTTTCTTCACCACTGTTCCTCTGGGAATTAATAGACATAGACCATGTCCCTTATTCACATTATCCAGTTTAAGGTCCTCATGAATGAATGAATGAATGATTGATGATTAATTGTCAGTGATTAAACAAATGGTCATTGCAATTAATATATACTTCTGTGCTGTGATATTTTTTTCAGATTTCTAATCAAGTGAAGCACAATCTAACATAAGCTACCCTTCCCAAACTTAAAAATGCAATCAAATTAAAAAAAAAAAAAACCAGCAGCTGCTCCCCACTGCACAGTAATGAGTATATTAAAAATTAAGCAAAGCAATACTCCATTCCTGAAATAAATATCTGTCATCTTCATCTCACTCTCTCCCCAAAACCCACTAAATAAGCAGGCCTTGCTGCAAAGAGTGATGTGAAATCCCACCAGATTAAAATGCAGAGAAAAATTTGAACTCTTAAAGCCTAATTAAGGAAAAGGCAATCTGAAAACATGTTTTTCTTTTCAAAAGACAAGACAACAAGAAAGCCATGTGTTGCAATGGCACCTAGCTCTGACTCTTCTTTTATAAAGCTACCTAAAAGTTGATCTAGGCTTTACCTTCCCCAGGACATCTAGGGGACCAAAATATCCGTGCTGTGTCCAAGCACCAGGAGACCCTGCCACCAGTGTGACAGCGTTACCAGTGACCCACTCCACCGTCTGGTTTGTCTCACACCATTCAGGGATACTGATTCGAGCAGATCCAGAAGCCAAGCATTGCTGGTACCTGGGAAGGTGTTACACAGTTTTCTGCCATCTCTTGCATCCACCATGCCCTTTCACTCCACCCTCACTCTTCCCTGTGAACTGATTTCTGCCATCATGTCACAGCACAGTCATCATTTTGCTCTGCAGGTGCCACAGGTGACATAGAAAGTCACGCCTTGTGCTGCTGCTTATTATTTCCATCAAGAGATTCTAATTATTTTTTGGGGAGCATTATGAAACTTTTCTTTCAGTTTAGCTATTTCATTACTGTGGCTGTAACCATTTGGCCTTTATATTCAGATCCTGCCATTCTTCATAACGGGGAACGGGCCTTATGCTCTTCATATGACGTTCAGTTTCCTTGATGGTGCATACTGTTCCTTGGTTTTCACAACTGTCTCCAGTGCACTGATGTGGACAATATTTCTCTAAATTAATCACTGCATATAGACCAAACTTCAAAATGTTGCATTAAAAGAGAGTCTGTTGGTGCTAATTGTATGATAATTATGCTCAGGAGATTACTACCATCTGGGGACTTGCTTATTGCTCTTCTTGGGATATGAGGTTTTATGGTAAGTACTAGGTGTACTAGCCTGGGATATGAGGTTTTATGGTACGTATAATGTGTACTAGCTATCTCTTCCCTGCACCTTGTAATATGCAGTTACAATTCTGATCAGGAAAAAATCAGTATGTGATAGTTCCTATACCATATTTTCTATTAAATAATCAGCAGGTAAATACAGAAATAGTCTCATCAGCAGGCTACCTGTTTTCTGGCAGAGTGCCAGAATAGAGTCATGTTCCCTCCTGTTTAGCCTCAAAAAGTGATACATACAACCAAGAACAGTGCCGAGAACATTTACACAAGAATGGTAATAAGGCAGGAAAGTTTAAGCGCAGGGAAGGATTAAATAGTGATTCTTCAATCAGGGTATAATGTCTGGAAAAAAGCCTATGAAATTACATCAGACATAATGGAAGCAAAGTCAGAATGGTTGTCCACTGTGTCAAATAACAGCTTAAAAACATCAATCTGGAGAGGGTTGAAAGAAATGCTTTTGAAGCAACTTCAGAATAAAAGAAGATGCTTACTAATGGATCATGTTATTACACTCTTGAACTTACTGCTACCAAGTATGTGTCCACATTCATCCAGTTTCAAATAGCAGCTAAACAAATTCATGGAAGAAAAATGTTTGAGAGACTATTAAACAGAAATATATAACTTCTGTTTTAGGAAGCACTCCAAACTGATTTCTTGGCATTGAATATCCTGGGGGGCAGAAAAGTAGGCTACATACAGGTCTTCTGGGCTATTCTGCACAGCTGTTTTTGCAAAAAACACCACTGTTGTCCCAGTGGCAATGCAGAGTTTGAGAAAGTGCACAAGGGCAGAACAAGCTTTTATGTATAGACATACTTGATCATGTCCTTGTGACAGTTAAGGTACTCCTATCTTAAACCAACCACAACCAGATGCACAGCATCAAGGTCACAGAACAAATTCCAGCCACAAAAGAAAAAAAGAGTCTGAAATAGACTCTCCTGCCCAGGCAGCATCAATGTCTAAACCGAAGGGATGTGAGGCTAACCTGTCACATAAGCTGGAGAACTTCAAAACTGGACAGAGCAATGGGCACTCAGTGACTAGTTATATGTAGCCTGTGGCAAAAAGCTTCAAGATATGATTTTGCTTAGATCAGAAAAGAGAAGACCCTAAGTAAAATAAGGATCCTCCAACATCTGAAAGATTTGCTAGATAAAGGTGGTGAGCTCTGACTCTCACACCCAGCAGGAGTAGAGCATGACGAAATGAACTTCAGGACAGCATCTATAACTATGAGTGAAATAAATAAATAAATAAATAAATATTTGTTCCTTCTCCAGTGTCTTTCTCCCTACTTCTTGCAAGAAAGTACCCTTGGGAGTCTGTGAGTACAGGGTACCTATAATCACTATGCAAAACAGTCCATGCCAGAGAGTGATCTTTGTGAAGCACAACTGCATACTCATTTAGTTTGAATCCCTAGATGCAGCCATGGTCTTCCCTTCCTTTGAGCCAGGAGCAGTTCAGTGAAGACAGAAAATTAGTTGACACCTTCAGTCTATAAACCAAGATTGGATCCTACTGCAACAGACAAATATTCCTTTACAAGCAATAGCACAAAAACCCATAGTCTGTATATGGCAAACATCTATGTAATTGTAGAAGTTACTATTTATTTTTAAAACCTATGAAAGGCCCGTATATTGTAACCTGAGTACACAAGACTGGTTATTTTCCTAGTAGTTATTTTTCTTGATTAGCAGAATAGAATCCTCTTTAATTTTTCTTGATACTCTATAAACTAATATGAGGCTCTTTTTGAATCACTAGACATTGAGTGACACAGAAAATCATAATATTCACCATGGGACTAATAATTATTTCATTTAGGTAAATGTTCCAGCTCTGATATGACCAATATCTGATTTTCAAGGGGAAAGTCAGTATACTGCTTAGGAAAGATGCAGACTGAAAGATGCTCAGGAAAGGTTACATCCATGAACAAAGGAAAGACAATCTGTCTTCAGATCCAGAAACTTTGCTTTTTGAAAGAATATTACTGCGTACTACAATGTATCAAGATGATGAATATGAGGAATATTGTAAAACTCTGGTAAATTACCTGGCAGCTTTATGATACTTATTTTCTACAATACACTAGCAACATTAATGAAATACATAGAAAGTGTTGTCTATATAAGGAATTAGAAAAAATGAAAGAAAAAATAAAATATTCACTAAAGAAGTTGAAAATTATTTGTATAAACAATTGTAAGAGATACATTTAATATGGCTGAATTTGGGGCAATAAGATTAGTGATTGAATGGGCTTCTGTTCTTTAAGGACCTGACTGGGGGGAAAGGACTTTGTACTCAGGCAAAAATGCATTTTGAGAAAGTAACTTTGATAGCAGTGAGGTATTTGCATCAGCAGTGCCAAGGTCTGCATCTGAACTTGTTTCCCAGGGAGACAGGACGTTTTCCAAGAATATCATCACACCTTGAAATAGCAATAGACTCCCCTTGCAGAATAGAGAGAATAGCCAAGAACAGCTTGATATTTATGTGAGCTGTTAGGTGGTGGGGCTGCGTTTATTTACCTGCTTGCTCTTAGTTGTGTAACTGAAAGCATGGTCTTTCATCTGCAGAACTTCACTTAGCCCCCAGATCATGGATACATAACATCTGTTTGCCTTGACTTCAGCTATAAACTCCAGCAAAGTAACAAAGTGATTTGGCTTTTGAAACTGGGCTTCAAGGAGACCAAGGCTCCCTGGCTGATAGCAGGCAAAGTACCAATGCTTGTTTGTGTGACTGCTGAGGGCAAAATAGATTTTCCCCTCTCCTTCCCTCTCCTCCCCTCTCCTCCCCTCCCCTCCCCTCCCCTCCCCTCCCCTCCCCTCTCCTC
>JASSUY010018227.1:0-14961 GCA_032466535.1 Forpus xanthops | reverse complement strand
CCAGCAATGGAGCATTCACAACTTCCCTGGGCAACCCATTCCACTGCCTCACCACCCTTACACTAAAGAATTTCTTCATCAGATCCAATCTAAACTTCCCCTGTTTAAGTTTGAACCCGTTACCCCTTGTCCTGTCACTACAGAAACTGAAATCAGTGGAAAGATTCTAACTGATTTTAACATGGAGCAAGCCATGATGTAAATACATATTTTGACTTCGTTTCTACGATAAAATATTCCTGGATTTATTATCTATTCCTTTAAATTACTTAAAATCTGGTGGGTTTTTTTGGCAGATTTTGCATTTCTAAGAGTTAAGGCTTGAGTGTTGAGAGGTCTGAATTTAATTATAGACATAAGTCTTTGCACAGCCAAAGATTTAAATGTTTTATAACATGAACTCCCAGGGACATTTCTGTATCTGTTTTTTTTGAGCAAATGAGATATCACATTTAAAAGGAAGAAAATGAAAACAGAGTTTTGAAAATGGAGTTGAAGTAAAGCTACAACCTGGGTCTTATTGATTAGGTACAAAATTTACTTTGATTTCCATAGCAAAAGGCAATCCCTTGCTGAATATTGGTAAAATCCATAATTGCTAAAGGCTAAATTAGCCTTGGTTAACTTGAAGCACAATAAAACTAAACCTTGTACTACAGAAATGAACACAGATCTCACAGTTAACTGATGCTGTTATGTGTAATATCACAGATCTTGCTGAGAGAAAAGACTTAGCCTGTATTCCATTCCCCCTTTCATTCTAGAAAGTGAAGACCAAAGCTTATTTTTTATGCTCTAGGAGGTATGACTGAACTTTCGTTGCCATTTAATGTTTAATTTGAAATTAATGAAATGAAGGATGCAACTATTAAAACCAAACATGTGCAATATAAAGCAATAAAAATGTAACACCATGAAAACTGCACAATAATATATCATTCCAGCAATTTAGAAAGTGCAAATAAATATCTAGATATTTTCTATTTAACTGCTTCTCAACAATGTAAAGAAACAAATTATATTTGCAGTTTCAGAAATAAATTATAATATTAATTTGAATATATCTGGGAGGAAACCCAAAGCATTTTATCAAGACACAAAGTCAATTCAAAACCATTTTTTTTGCTTACCACTATACACTATTTAGTGGTATGTGCACTTACATCATCCCAAGTGGACAAACAGAACCTGACTGGCTGTGGCAGTACTACTTTGTGAACACTTGGCTCTAGCAAATGGGAATACTTGGGAAGCAAATGATGTATCAGCGGTTTTTAGAACAGACATTTACAGACCTGAATTTCTGGGTGACAAATGGTTTTCTGGAGGCACTGACTAACCACTTGTCAGGGCATTTGCTGAAAACAGCTTCTCAGCTTTACCACGAAAATGCCTGTATGTTTTGGATTGTTCTGATTTCCCTTAAAAACTGGTATTTCCCCTCTGTGAATATAGTGTCTTCTAGAAATGACCCATAATGGTAGTGTTATCCGTACTGGTTTGTTTACTCAAAAGTCATAACTGCCTGCTCTCCTGAGCAAATAACTGTTCACAGTTTCTTCTCCTATTAGTCCTGCAGCACATAACTAAACCTGAGTGAACTGGAACATGCTGCTTCTTGCACATGATTAGAAGAGTTGTTTACTAAAAGCCTCCTTTCCAGATATACTGAGTAAATGTTAATCTCTCTGGACTTCACTGGAAACTGCAGGTGGTTACAAAGCCTAAAGACCAGTCCATCTGTCATATTTGAGCAAAGTAACATGACTGCACAAGTATTTTTAAGGGCACAGTTTGAAGGCAGAGGGATCAAACTACTGTCAGTGAAAGTGCAAGAAATCTTTATTCCCAGTAAATCTTTCAATGAAACATTTTGTCTCTGTAAGACTGAGCTGAGTTTATAGATAAAACAGTTAGAAGGAAGCTTATGATTTGTTTGCAAACTGAATATACAGGAAGATAATGAAACACAAACAATGCACTACTGTAAGAACTCAGTCCCAGAGCCAAGAATTAATTAACGCCATTTTTCTGATGCAACCACTGTCACTTGTTTGCGCCTGGCAGAAGGGATGAGAACACCACTTGGGCTCCTGAACCCTGAACCAATTGCCCCAAGGCCCTGAAGTTCTTCTTGAGTCCCCCCAGGCTGTTTGTTTATGAGATTTCCTCACTACTCACCCAAAAGACTAGTAAAGGATAGTAATCATTAGGCTGTAGAGGAAAAGAGTTTTTCTGGTGATGTGCCTTATCCTGCCCCTAAGGAGGCAACAGACTTCCCTGTGAACTGGGTTGGGTCAACGTATTTTGTCTTCTCAATAGTCCAAATACATTAACATCAGTTTTGTGGCTAATGAAAAATGGACGGCCTCAACTGACAAAAAACTGGTTAAAACTCCAGCAACAACCCTCGCCATCCTCCCAGCGTTGCTACACAACTAGTATGTTATGACTCTCAGAATTATTTATCCAGGTACTATGACAGCTTGCTTAGCAGATTATAACTACTTCAACAGCCATAGCTACATGGAGATATGCAGCCAAGTAACCATTAATGAATTTTGAATAATATAGGTCTGATAAATGAGATCATAATGAAAAGAAAGTTATTAAAGCACTTATTTTTTTGCTAGTCATGATTTTTGAATTACCAGGTATGTTAACTTACACATATACAACCATGTTCTGGAAAAGAAGCTAAAACAGCTTTCCAGCTGCGGCTCTAGCACAAGTTTGTGTGATGATATCTGAGAGCAGCCCTTTTGGCATGTTCTAGGTGATGCTGCATCTCCTCCTCCTCATCAGAATTCTGGGAATGAAATAAGAGCAACTATTCCCAGTAAGAACCATAAATTAGACACTCTGAGTGGAAATTTCAGAGAACTATTTGTTTAATAGTGCATACACACTGTAAATGTAAAAAAACCTCAAAAGGATAATTTAGGAGTGATTTTTTTACCACTGTAAGTCAAACATACATTAATACAACCACACTCAAAGAGTGATTCTGCTGGCCACAACATCGGAATATTCAGATATTTTTACTCTGTATCCACAGGCTCTCCTTGATTTGTATTCTCTTAGCCTGAAAGCAGAAGTAAAATACAGGCATGGAAAAGACTGTATTAAAACACAGCCACAGCACCTATTCTACTTTGATAGACCCTTGTAAAAATATTTGACAGACTGTGCTATCAAGAAATGAGAGATCATTTGGTGCTGGTTCATAAGGCAAAACAACAATAAAAGTAATCAGAAATTCTTTAGGCAATGTTGGATTTAAAACCGTGAAAGCACTAATTCAAAATCACAAGAACAAAGTTAAGCTTCCCACAAAACTGATGACACAATATGTACTTGACAGGTGGAATAAACAGAACCATTATTCATTACTACATTAATTAACTGTTCTCCAGAGAGGGAGCTCCAGGAAGTCAATGGCAGCCAGAGGCAGCCTATGTTGTGTTACAGTATTGAGAACACTTGGTCACAATTATGCTCACACATTTACGAGGGCAATCACAGTGACCTGGCAACCTCGCTCCCTGTTAGCAAGTGAATTTTTAATAAGGAAACATCCCTTCTTTCTTAAGAGCAAAACAAACAAATAAAAGCTCCTAAAATGAGAAGAAGGATCAGAAAAATAGTTTAAAAACACAGCAGGAGGGGAATCTTAACCACTCTCTCTAGACCTGTTCTGCCTCAAAACCTTTGTACAACAGATTAGTCAGAACTTGATTTTTTTTTTGTGATTTGGTAGTTCTTTTGATATGGTCTTTGACAAATCAGCTCATTCCTCTCTGCTCCAGCTACTTAGTTTTCTGTATCTGCCACTCTTTTGCCTGATGTCATGCAAAGGATCAAAAGACTGACAAGAAAAAGAACTGGAGAGGCTGATCATACACAGCGCATGACATCCAATTATTTCATGCCACTTCCTTCTGTTGTTTATAACCTCATGGAGCTTTCTTTCCACAACAGTTCTGGGGGTAGCTAATGTAAAAGTGGTTATTTCATTCACAAATAACTAATTTTTGGGGTAAATAAACACTATTTTTAGACAAATAATTTTTATTTACAAATAATGGGGGGATGCAGTATAAGTGAGGATGCAGCTGACTTCTCAAAGAGCCTGACTCCTTACAGTATTTCATATTCAAATCACAGAGTTATAGCTGAATTGAATAGAAATGTCTCTCATACTGAAAGTACTGAACCAGATTACAGAGGAATTTAGTTGTGTACTCCAAAATTATTTTGTTCTTTGTCAGCTTTAACTTAGCAGCTGGACCTCACCATTAGTTTTCAATTTGCTCTAGCTGACAAAAGTGAAAGGTGCTAATAAAGAAGCAAAAATGGATGAAAAAGCACATGGGATGGAAAGCAGTCACAGCTGAAAGACTCTGATTACTCATTTTCCCCTTCAACAGGTCTATCCTGCTCAGAGTAAGAACTCAAGTGCCTCATGGCTCTGAAAATGAAAGAGATAGGTGAATTTTACCTCCTAAAAAAACCCAGCCAAAACCAGGAAAGGAAAATGTGAATGTAGAAGGTAAAAATATTAAAGCCTGCATAACATTCATAGTCAAAAGGTACTATGGAGATTGCCAATCATCACAGCATATACGACTCTTGGAGAGTATTTTTGTTGCCACTTCGCCCTCCTCACCTCCTTTTATAAATACTTGATATGAAAAGAATGGAAACTGCTCACATCCAATAGCCCATTACTGAATGTACAGGATGGATGGGCATTAATACATCTGTTTTGATCCAGCTTCCAGTCTCTGGGTATTAACAGATTTGTGTACACCAGAGAAATGTTTCCTCTTAGATTTTTCAAATGGTTAATGCTATGATACATTTTAATGGCTGAAAAAAACTGCTTCGTAGGAATCTGTAAGCCTTTCTCTCTCAAAACAGGTATCAAATAGGTCTCAAAGTAGGAACGTCATTACAAGCTAGTTTTCATGTGTAATACAGAGAGCTGAGTCTTGGTCATATATACGTATAGGCCTTCCAGGAAAAAAAAAAAAAATCATTCCTAGGAAAGAACATCCCTTATCAGACTTCTTTTTAACCAACTTTCAGCTTCTAACTAGTGCGGACTTAACATCCTCTTCAGTATTACTCAAGGAAGAACAACATACATCAAGAGTTTTTCTTCAGACAGAACAGAATCATCATCTTCAAAGTGTGATTCAATACTTGGCTCTAAAGACAGTTCAGCCCGTACTATATACATCTTATCAGTTCAGCTACTCTGGATTCATTTTTCAAAATAGATTTCTGCTTATAGTAGTATTTATTTTCTGGTTCTCTATAAGCTTTCCTAGTGAACATTTTGCAGTTCTGAGTCAATTTAACTATAATGATTCTCCACAAAATATTGTTTTTTGTTTGGTTTTTTTTTTCAGGATAGGAGGTAGAATACTGTATTAATGACTTAAAATTGAATGAAGGCACTAGTGAAACAGCAAACTGTACCTAAATCACTGCCATCACACCTGCATTTTAAAACCATCGGTTATTTGTGATTCAGAACAGATGCTTTTCTGTTCTTTAATTTTGGTCTCACCTGCTGTGCTACAGAAATCGCTGGTCACAGAAAAGTTCTAAGGAAGATAAAATCTTTCCAAAGCAACAGGCTTCCTCAGACCCCTAATGGGATTGATTGGAAAGACAGAAACAAGTTCACAAAAAAACTGATGCTTGACACAAGAAATCATTAATATGGGTCATGTACTTTTGAGACTTACGTCTAATATATTAGATAGCAGAGTAAGAAAGGAAACTCAAAAGGAAGTCTGGAGTTTTTTAAAGAAAAAGGGTGGGGGAGGGAATCTCAATTTCAACTCAAAAAAACAGTAACAAAAACCCACAGAAAATTAAGATATTTGAGCAAAACTATAACATAAAACCATGAAGAAGTAAACTGGGCTTAAATAGTACATATCAGATGTACTTTCACTGCACCAGGATCATCTGCAAGCACAAGATTAGAAGCAATTAAGCCTGGAACATTATTAACACATGCAGTTTCAGAGATTGCAATCCTCAAAAAGAAATGGAAAAGTGTGTTGAAGAGTCTCTAATTCAGAGAAATCTTGCATGGTTATGGTCATACAGCTCATGTAATTTATGCCTGTGTATGCTTGGTGCTCATCACATGGTTTAAATTAACTGTTACTCCTTCCAATCCAGTATCACTGAAATGACTGCATGAACAGGTAGCAATGACACCTAAAGGCCACTTGGTCTCCATGCTGACAATATATAAGTGAGAACAGGAAGCACTCAGATAGCTGAAGACGAAAGAAATGAATAAACTATAGCCTACTTGTAGGAACTGTGAGGTTCTGAATGTGGCACAGCATTTACAGAAGTTGGACCTGCCAAGATGTAGTCCTAGACTACATCTATAATCCCTAAAACAAGCATACAGCAAGGCAGTGTTGCCCAGACTTCAGACTTCCATGAATGTATAACTGCATAGCAGTTCACTTGTAAACATTTCTAGCTGTTAAAGATACACCTGCAAGACAGGAAATAGGGATGGTAAAGAATTCATTGTCAAACAAAACATTCCAAGAAGTATTTTTTCACATGAGGAGTTGTTTTCATTTACCGAAACTTAAAGTGCATTCTAACTCTCTCAATTCTCCAGTTCATTAACTTGGGGAAAAAGGTATTTTTTCAGGATTAATACATAGCACAACATTTCTGTAGTATGTTTTTTGGCCCATTTTGACCTACAAGAATCATATACTACACCCTTAAGGGTTCTGCTAAAAAGAAATTACATAAAAAAGTAAGCAAAAGTTCCAAAGAGGAAGTTATGAATATTACACGTATGAAGAGAAAAAGGAAAGAAAGTAGGAAATGAAAAGCATTTCTAAATAACCATAGATTCTAATTTATCATTTAGCTCCTCCACAATGGGGGGGAGAAAGAAATATGCAGAGCGTTAGGGGAAAACTATGCACAGTCTTAAAATTAAAGTGTGGAAAGATTAGATTTTTTCCATCTCTATGCAATTCAGCCTGCACAGTAATACATATTTTAATATGCCTGACTATTCAGCTTCAAAGGATTTCCTTAATGGCAGAGTTTCAGTATTTGCAGGAAAGGAAGATGAGAGCTAGATGGAATGGAAACATAACGGAAATTCTGCTATGCCCAAATATATATAATTCAATTAGTACACATGGCTGAAACCTCAAATGAAATTAGTGAATTGCAATGTCCAATATGCCTTTAAAACAAGATTTAAACTAAGGCATAATGAATGGAATAATTAATGTTCCTAGTAATTGGCAGACCCTGCTTTAATTGCCATTAATTTATTCATTTACAGGACAGACTGTTCTCCGGTACACAGAGACTGATTTGGATACGTGTTTTCCATGAAGCAGGAAAAGGTTAAGCAGCAGATATCTGTAGATATTTAAAACCAAATTGTGTTGCAGAAAGCCAGTGAGAATTTGCCAACTACTGGTTTTGCTACCCTGCTCCATAGTTCTATTTCAGTTGTGCCTCAGTGGATTTTATCTGGAAATAATCCACTGCATTTTGTAGATGGCAGAAAGGAATCTCCTGATCTTTCTGAAAACCTGATTAGTGATATTTAACATAATTTAAAAGAAATAATGAAAATAAAATTCATGTGGAAGATGAACTGATGGGAAATCATACTTAAATGATGCTCAGTTTGTTAAAAATTGCTTTCTGTGCAACCTATGTTGTATTAAAATAGGGCAAAATCTGAGTTTTTGTGTAAGATACTAAGTAAGACTTGATACTGCCCAAAAACCCACTGAATTTAAAATGAAATGTCAATCTGTGGGTGGACTGTAAAGACAAATACAGCCTAAATAGCCAACAGAGGACCCTGAATGCAGTATCCCCTTCACAAGGTTTGCTCTGCAAACCCAGAGAATTTCAAGGAAAGTATGATTTGGTATCTCCAGGTTTTCAGGGGTTCACATGGTACTCAAAGTACATTTGTGTTCAGTTGAAAGGGATTCCTTGCAACATTTTCTCACTTTGCAGTAAGTCTGTGGCTTAAGTTCAAACCAAGTTTCCATATGTAAACCAGAAACATGGAATGACAGCTCAGTAAACTGGACTTCCATCTGCACAGTTCATAAAGAATATACAATACTGCACTCTGTCCTGGACCATGGAGACCTGGCCAGGGAAGAGGACAACAGTCATGATTTTTTATAGTAAAGTCATTTGCTAGAGTATCCAGCTTAGCACAGGTAAAAAGACACAGAGGAATAAAAAACTGAGCCTGATGTGACTTCCTCAACTACAATGTTAATGCTTTTGTTTCATGGAGGAAGGAAGTATAATATTGACTCAGATGAATCTATATGTAAAGAAGAAACTTCAGCTTCATTTCACCATAAGGAAACGAACTTCAAATGCTATAAACAAAGATATTTAAACTATAAATTAAGTATTCATACATGGAATATTAGTTTGTGAACATAATCCTTTGTAGCAAGTGTACTACTGAAAAAGTAGTTTCAAAGTATAGGATTCATCCATGAAATCTTATTACACTTCATCAGTCTGCATTTCACTCTTCGCCATTTATAAACTTAGGCTAAATCACTCCTGACTCCAAAAATGTGTTAGTGTTCCCTGACTCAGACTACAGAGGCAAATCGCTGCAACACCAAAGTAGTTCTAAAGAAAAATCCAACGAAGGTGGAACCAAGACATCACCCACACAGAATTTAAGGTGATATAGAATCATAGAGTAGTTAGGGGTTGGAAAGGACCTCAAGATCATCTAGTTCCAACCCCCCTGCCATGAGCAGCAACACCTCCCACTAAACCATGCCACCCAAGGCTCTGTTCAACCTGGCCTTGAACACTGCCAGGGAAGGAGCATTCATAATTTCCCTGGGCAACCCTTTCCAGTGCCTCACCACCCTTACAGTAAAGAATTTCTTCCTCATATCCGAACTAACAAGTTTGAACTTGTTACCCCTTGTCCTGTCACTACAGTCCCTAATGACGAGTCCCTCCCCAGCATCCCTATAGACCCCCTTCAGATATTGGAATCATTTATTGTTTAATTCTGCTAAGAAAAGTCATCATTTATTGTTTTAGCCACATTATTTACCATTACCCAGTTATCTACATTTTTCCTTTTAGAAACAATTGCACATAGAGAAAATGGGAAGAGGTGAGGACAACAAATATATGGGAATAGTCAGCACCAAACTACACTTCATTAGAAGATCTAAGCAGACTGTTGTTGGAAGGCTTCTGTCTGATGAAGGAAGAGGAACTGCTGGATAATGAAGGTAGGAGAGTCACAGTTTCTCTTCTCTTAACTGAGTAAATTGAGAATGGTCTCAGGAGATTGCCCTCAAGAGTTGAAACCAACTTACTTTGCCTTTGTGTTGAAATTTTGGAAATAATATAAGCCTGGAGATGACAGTTTATTCCCAGTGCTCCATGTAGAAGGAAATGCAAACCAGCTTCTGGATGACTGGACGTATTCAGTTCACTTCCCCTGGTTAAGTTTGAACCTGTTACCCCTTGGCCTATCACTACAGTCCCTCATGAAGAGTTTCTCCCCAGCATCGCTATAGGTCCCCTTCAGATACTGGAAGGCTGCTATGAGGTCTCCATGTAGCCTCTCTTCTCCAGGCTGAACAGCCCCAAATTTCTCACCCTATCTTCATAGGGGAGGTGCTCCAGTCCCCTGATCATCCTCATGGCCCTCCTCTGGACTTGTTCCAAAAGTTCCATGTCCTTTTTATGTAGAGTACACCAGAAATACACACAATACTCCAAGTAACGTCTCCTGAGAGCAGAGTAGAGGGGCAGGATCACGTCCCTCGACCTGCTAGTCATGGTCCTTTTGATGCACCCCAGGATACGGTTGGCTTTCTGGGCAGCAAGAGCACACTGCCGGCTCATCAACCAACACCCCCAAGTCCTTTTCCTCAGGGCTGCTCTCAACCTCTTCTCTGCCCAACCTGTAACATGCTTTTACATTAGGGAAAACAGGTTTCATAAGAAAATAGCCAAAACTGAAAGGAACTATTACCATGTGTTTTGCAAACTCTGTCTCTCTCAGTTGTAGCCCAAGCCCTGATGCACCACGCTTAACAGTCTCCTTCAGTTGAAAATGGGGCTTCTGATGCTTTACCCTTAGTCTCATAGAGGAATAAGCGTGGTGCTATAAAATACATACCTTAAACTGTACTGAGACCAAAAAACACATACTCAGTTTGTATTTAGCTTTTAGGTGTACAAATACAGAATTTAAAGTGCTTAGTGCCCTTTCTATTATGTAAAATGCAGATGAGTTTATTAGTAGCTATTTTAATGTTGCCTAATGCATTATTTGAGTATTTAATATCACAAGCCTTTTTAGATCATGTTTTATATTGTTTAATGCCAAGTCAGACACTTGTCTGAATGTTACTTAAAGGTTTAATTTGGATATATGTGCTCACAAGCACATCTGTTGTGCTGTGTATTTCTTAAGTCTTTATTTTCAGTGCATTTTTTAAAGCTAAAAAGTAAAACAATGCCTCTGTTTAAGCACTATTGAGGCAGTACAAAATGCACTTTAGAATGAGTGTGGTTGTCTTGTACTTCTAGAACGTCAGCAGATAGTGAGAAGACATGGCACACTGTACTTGTAACTTGAATTTTGGCAGATACCAGCAATTTTCTTTGATATCACACATTTATGAAATGTGAGTGTTTGATGGAAATTTTGGAGAGTTCCTTATTGTTGCAGGCTTGAGAAGTCTGGAATGTTTATTGCCTGAGGACTTGCAGGCCAGACCTTACACATTTTAAAGGAACACTCCTGTACTATCTTTGGGAGGTCTCAATTAATGCTTAGTGTGGGAGGGTTGAAGTGGGACACTTGAAAGACTGTCAGCTTTCAGAAGCAGCACATTGAATTGGCCAGGTTTGGTAGCTACAGGGCCACGAAGTAGCTAGGGAAAGGTATGGATAGGCAAGTGGTTGAAACTCTGTGGGTTGATTTTTGTTTGGTTGGGGTTTTTATGAGGCAAGGAAAGTGATATGACCTTCCAATGAAAGAGTTAAAATGGAGCTTTCACAGGTTGGGCAAGAAATTTGCATCAGAAGACATAAAGGGATGTGTTACTGAGGCTGATAAAAGGAGTAGACAGGAAGCATGTCTCTGCTTTGTGATCTGTGATGAAAGAGGACAAGGACAGAAGAATAACAGGGTAAAAAGCCTGATAATATGTGAGATGGAAGGGAAAATGGTGTTACTTATTGTGAGGGTGTCAGAGATGATTAATAGAATTGAAGCAGTTGGCATGGAATTCAACTGGTGTGAAAAGTTAAAATGGCACAGTACACCTGCAGTAGAGCAGTACTTGTCCCTTTTGCTTGTTGAGTTGAGAAAATTTGCCATTGATTCCTTCTATCATAAATTAAACAACAAATATTTAATATTAGGTTGCAAGAATAAAGATTAGAATGAGAATACAAACACAATAATTCTAATATGGATTACATTAGGAAGGCACAGTAGGAAAAATAATATTTTTATAAAGAGCATAATGTCTCTACTTCAGAATACCACTGAAGTTTTTCACTAATGCGATATTGGATGATTTGACATTTAAAATCAGAAGTAAATGAAGCTTTTAGATGACATTTGCCTTAGGGGCCTTGTTACTTATTTAATCCTAAAATTACCTATGACTGACACAAACTTGGCATGCTGTTGTTCTGTACTTCAAAATTACAGCTGCTGGAAATAGGGCTATTTACACAGAGGAAGTGAATTGCCCATAATTTTGCAATTTCCTGCTTGGACATTATGAGTTTTGTTGCGGATTGTGTCCCATACCTGGGCCTTGGCAGGTGGGAGCACAGGGTTGGAATAACTCTGGTTACTAGGAGCTGCTGTTAGAAAAGTGGATGAAAGAACTTTTTATCCCATCATCACAACGCAGTTAAGATTTTTAATATGTTATTTCTATGAAATCTTCCTTGGTTTCTTTCTAATCAGATAAATCTCTGTCCTTTATTCAAGCCCTGCTTTTGATTGGAAGATCACTATGATTAAATGTTGCTTTTACCTATGAAAGACAGGCACACATGTACACATAAAGTTTTTAAATCTGTTTGCCATAGCTTTTCTGTGGAGTCCCTTGCTCCTGTAAATACTCTGAGTCTCTATGAACACAGTTTGCAGAGCTGAAGGGAAGTGATGAAGGACTGCACAGTAAACACTAAATTTGAACTCATTAAAGACCTTATGCTAAATTTACACAGGGCCTCCCAAGCCAAATAGCAAAGGATAAGCAAGCACCTATTGGACTTAATACCAATCCTGTTTAGTAACTTAGCACAAGTTGCCTTGTAGCATTTTTCTCCTCTTTTTTTATCCATCCCCAGCTGTTGTTCCTGACTTACTTTAGAAAACAATGACTCATAAGACCTGTGACTACATGAAATGTTTGCATTCCTGGTATGCCTGTGCCACCTTTTTACATACTTGCCTTCTTTTTGTGTCATACCTCAGTGCTTGGCTTTCTATTTTGATTATTTGTAAAGCAACCCTTTTAAAAATTTTCAGAAGGTTTGATTGAGTGAATTTCTGCTTTGTTTTCACAATTGTTATGTTATTCAGTGCCAGTGGAATTAAGTTACGCAAATTTTCCTTCGTTGATAGTGTTTGGTTAGATTGTGTCGCACCAAAGCTTTCTGAGCAATTTCAATCTCTGTTTACTGAAACACATCCAAAATGAGTGAGGTTTCTGAATAGCAGTATTTTCAAAGTAACATTTCATCTACCAGTCAAGTTTTATGTGGGTGTATCCAAGTCATCTTGAACTATACTAGTTACCTGCTCTAATTGATGCATTTCATTCTTTGTGGATTATATTTCAGCATAGCCTTTCCCACTGTGATTGACTGTACAGCTTCTTGATATTCTTCTCACCTCTGCTCTCTAAAGAAGGGCTGCATATTTATAAGATCATCTCCCTTTACCTTTTAACCACATTTACAGGAAGAGTAGAAGAAGAACAAATCTCATCATCCTTCAACATGAGAGAGAAAGGGAAAAGTTACATTTTCTGTCTCATAAAAAGATGTGACCCTTTAGCTGAATTAGACATGTTTTTTTCTCTTACAGGAAATTAGACTTAAGCATGATATTTTCAGAACAAGGAGCCATATTCCATTGGTATCAGCAGCAAATCTGCTCAGTTCATACCAAAAAAATGTGTGAACTATGCCTCCCAAAGCAGAACCCATAACCCCCCCTAAACCTTTCTTTGTAAGGCTGGGGACTGAAAGTCAATCTAGGTTAGCTCCTGAGACGTGCCAGTAATGATTTTCTGCCTTTAGTTCTACTTAGATGTAATCTCAGAGTCTTCAGTGAGATTACAAACCTAAATTACAGTTCTTCATGAAACTGAAGCCTAGATGAACATAAGCATTAAAGGCGAAGCCCAGCTGGTATTTGCTTTTGCATGGGTGGTTTGATTATGGATGTGAAAGTAGCATTAAAAAGGCTTTTCTAAGCCCCTGGGGGTTATGTCAAAATGTGAAGATTTGGTGTTGTTTTTTTAAGAGTTATTTTTAACCTGGCTCAGTTCACAATCTGTTTCACAACACATTCCCATGAGTATTTTTCTGTGAACAACTGAGGAAGAGGCATGTTCTAGCGTAAGGTGAGAATGGGTAGTGAGAATAGAGACCATGGCTGTGTGTTGGTGTCAGTAAGTAGAAAGCTACTGCTTTCCTGTAGCCAGTACCATGGAAATTATGAAGAGAAAAATGAAACTGCTGATGCTGTGTAGGCTTAGTATTTAAAATATAGCCATCATGTTAAGTATCCTTTTCCAAGAGTTGGATATACAGTCTGTACACCAGAAAACCCAATAATGGTAACCCTAGCAAAATACCAAATTTAAATCTAGGTTATACCATAACTATGGAGCAGAAAACATTTTGGTACAGGCCATGTTGTACACAAACGCTCAGGGTTAAATGAAACATTTCTATAATCACACTGGACTCATGCAAACAACAGGCACCTATGAGGAAAACCAGAAAAAGCTAAGAGAACTGCAAATAAAAGTACAGTCGTAAGTGTGCTTTTACAGTACAGAAAGCAGCTATTTCACTTTCATCTGGCCTCTTACCTTTATTTAGCATGTAGAATTTCTATCTGAACTGTTATAAACAGCATGCAGCTTTCAAGTTTTCTTAAAAATGCCTCAAGTTTGCACATAGGCTGTACATACAGTGCTTCCGCTGTAAAAACACAGAAGGCTGACTTAAGCCACACATTGAAGTGTCAGTCCTTGGTTTTAAAGAGCAGCAGTAAGAAAATAAAACAAAAAATTAATAAACAACCAAAGATAACAGCAACATTCATTAGTCACGTGAAATTCACTCATGGGAGACAGGAACAATAGATTAACAATTCCAATTTGATGCTTAAGATTTGAGATAGTTATTTCCCAGGTTACAGAAAGCCTTGAGATTACTCTGCAATGTAACCTTTATCATACAGCCTTTTCACTAAGTACAGTCAAGGGAGAGCAGTAGACATTGTTAATCTTGACTTCAGGAACGTGTTCAACATCTCTCTTAACATCCTCATTGACAAACTGATGAAGTGCAGGCTAGATAAGTAGACAGTGAGGTCTATTAAGAGCAGGCTAAACTGCTGAGCTCAAAGGCTTGTGTTAAGCAGCATGAAGTCCCCTGGATGTCAGTCACCAGTGGAGTACCTAAGAAGTCAACACTGGATCCAATGATGTTCCAACATCAGCAAAGTCTTGCCCTTGAGAAGGAATAATACAAGGCACCAGTAAACACTGAAGGCTGACTGCCTGGAAGGTAGTTTTGCAGAGAAAGACCTCTGTGACCTGGTAAGCACTAAGCTGAACAGGAGCCAGAAATGTGCCTTTCCACCAT
>JASSUY010018225.1:7636-28696 GCA_032466535.1 Forpus xanthops | reverse complement strand
AGAATTTCTTCCTCAGATCCAATCTAAACTTCCCCTGTTGAAGTTTGAACCCATTACCCCTTGTCCTCTCAGTACAGTCCCTCATTAAGTGTCCCTTCCCAACATCCCTATAGGCCCCCTTCAGATACTGGAAGGCTGCTAGGAGGTCAGCTTGATGAAGACAGAAAAGTTATCATGAGATATTGTAGCAAAGTGTAAATATTTGTATTCCCTAAGGAACATATACATGACAGCTTTATTTCCCATTCAAAAGGAATAATCAGCATTTTTGTAATTATGTGTATTCTCAGATGAACAATGGCCTAAATATGAAATACAAGCCGCATTTAGTACTGAATTGTAAGATTTAATTTTGCCAGGTGGGTTCTTACTTCATCTGTCAAGAATAACACGGTATTCTTGTTCCTTGTGGAGCAGTAAGGGAATAGGTTTCCTTCCTGTTAGCAACCTTGTGAGTTGGACAAGACACTTTGCGCCACCAGTAGCAACTTTTACCTACCAGTAAAGTGCAGTGATAGTTAACTAGTGGTTTTAAGTAAGACTTAATGTATTATAATACATTTTTCTCCTCATTGTTTATTCCAATGTATGTGAGCATTCTGAGATTGGATAGTGGCTCAGTCCAAGAGAAGCATGACACAGGTTTTCAATATTTTACTACTGCATTTCAGAGAATTCTTAATGAAGAATAGGAAAGATAAATCTTACCTTCCAATAGAAATAGATCACTGTAGAGATTACTAGGAAATTAATATTTATTTCATCCTTTAAAAATCACCTTTTTCTGATATCAGCTGACTATTTTGTGTGCTTTTGAGTAACTGTGTTAAAAGACTGAATTATGTTCAAGATTGCAGTATGAGTACTATGTTGACAACAAGCTCCTACTGGCTTCACTGGAAGTAAATATGTGATTGTGACAGACAGTATTGTATTGCTGTCTAGCTTTCATCAATTCCTAATGAGTTCTGTTGCCAATGGGAAGTATTATATGTAGTAAGATAGTATATTGAATAAATCAGAAAATACTATTCAACACGAAGGAAATTCTGTGTTAAAAAGTGAACAAAAACCAATCAAATACATAGAGATAGAATAATTCTCTCCTATTAAAAATACTGTTCGTTTAAGACACTATATTGAATGTAAAATTTAGGTTAGTTTCTGTGGGATATTATTAGAATTTGTGAATGGGAGAAGAGAGTCTGTAAAAAATACTAGTATTGATATTGCTGCTAAGGATAGCTTTCAAAATAGGATACAAAGCATTTTTCTCTCTCCTGAGAAATACGATGGTGAAAAGAAATCACACAATGAAATAAAAATGAGAAAAGGAGAATACAAAGAATGCTATATGATTCAGTAACACTCCTGAATTGCTTTGTTGGCTAGCTAATGAAGCATGGTGCCAAATTTCAATGCTGACATAAGTCAGCATATTGCCAGACAGCATTTATAATAGCAGGGTTACAAGTCCAGGAAGGGGGGACTGTTAACTAGTAAATATCTTTTAAAAAAGGGGAAGGATCAAGTACATTAGTTTCTGTTCTCTGTAAATACCAGGTTTCACAATTGCTGCTGCATATGTTACATTGGTTATGCTGTCTGCAGGGGGTCTGATGTATTTTTTGTTATAAATACATCAACATGGACTTCACCAAAATTAGCTTTTAAAAGCTAACGTTTCAGTTTCTGTGACAGTGTGTTCTTTATAAACCTGTGGTATTCCAAAACTTACATAGCCATAATTATTCCCATTTTCTTATTTGAAATATTTCTGGTTTAAATCCTTAATGATGCAGTTTGTTTTGTTCCGTGCATCGTAATTTCAGTACTTCCTTACAGATACTCAGGTTCTTTGTGAGAGAATTTGCATACCCATTTAATGTCATTATCTTAATGACCGCATATGGTCATTGTTTCAGTTGCTAATTATTTTGAACAGGTAATGTATAAATATGCCATTAGAGTTAAAAAAATATACCTATTTTTAATATGGCCTATAGCCAACTACTAAACCATTAATTTTGCTAGATTTTGCCATGGGTTGTTTGAGATTACTTCTTGCTCTCATAATTTCCATCCTCGATATTTTACTTTTTTTTTTTTTTTTTTTTTTTTAATCAAAATTGGTAGGTAAGTGTACAATAAGGATTTGGTAGCTATGAATGAGAGATAGAGGATCAGCAGGCAGACATCTGACTTAATCTATTTTGAGAATAAATGGACTGTTTTGCTGTTTATCAGTCCTGGAGAAAAAACATTGATCCATATTCTACTTCGAACATGTGTAATGAGATGTGCTTCTTCTCTTGGTCTCAGTAGAAAGTATGTTAGGCTTTAGAATTCCTCAGATTATCTTCCATCATGGGTATAAAGAAAAAAAGAGATTAAAGAAGACATTGGTTTAGCTAGGTTGTATTTAACTAATCTGGCAACATTCAATTGAGCCCATTCTTTTGACACCTGAGGAAGTAGCAGTTTTCAGTGACTTCATGGGTATGGAGTCTCTGTTGCCTGCCATTTTAAAGACGTTTAACAGGATGTAGGTGCTGAAGAATGATGACAGTCTTCCTGGATGCAAAAAGCAATAATAAGTGTAAGAATTTACTAGAATAAAATTCAGATTTTGCAGGGAACATCATGAGCTTTTGTACGGTACTCAGGTTTGATAAAGGAAAAGGTTAGCACCTCTCAAACCATATGACTCACTGTAATTGTCTTTTTGCCCTTTCTTGTTTTATATCCATGAGGAAGTTACCTTCAGTGAATTAATTAAGGAGCAGGAAAGTTCAAGAGCTCTCTCTCCTCTCCTGATCTCAGTGATTGCCTCCTCAGTGTTCAGGTTACCAGGAAGGGTATTCCAGTAAATACTGCAGTAGTGATTTCACTTAGTTATTTTGAAACCAAAACAGTGTTCAGAATGCTCCCCTATGATCTTGCAAACTCAAAGGAGGAAAATAATTCTCCAGATATGTTTCATTCATAGATACAAATTAATGCATTTGATTTATTTAGGTAATTTTCTTAACAACCTTTTACAAGGTGCGCTGTTGAAAGTTTCTATAAAAAATGATAGTTTTCTTTCTCTGCAAGCATAAATATATAGTTTGCTTTTCATTAGATGATTTTAACTACAGTAATCAGGTTTTCTAGGTGACATTCATATGGATAAAATGATGAAAATAATTAATGGAGGATGGTTAGAGTAAAAAAATAAACTGGATTTATTAGAGCAATATGTTATTGAGCTAGTAAGATTAGACTGTATTCCCTGTTGCACTTCAGGGAGTATGATTCAATCTGTACTCACTTGCAGTGGTTTAAAACAACCTTCTAGTTCTTAATATAGCAAGTATTTATTGAAATGTCTTCTATGTTCTTAAAAGCTGGGCTTTCCTAAAAGATTCATCTACAGCAAGACCTTTCCAGTTGAAGAATGGATGTAATAGTGGGCCTGGATGAATGCAGTTCTTGCATGTTATCATACAGTTATAACATAATTGACTCAGTAGAACCTTTGGAGGTGATCATGTGTAACTGTTCTCTCAGAGTGGCACTAATGCCAGCACTAGATCAGGTCAGTCATGGATTTGTCTAGCAAAGTCTTGAAAACCTCTAAAGATGGAATTCATACAATCTCTATGATCCACTACGCACTGGATGAAAAGCCTTTGCATAGTGTTTAGACTCAACATACCAAACTGAAGTTTGTTTCCTTGTCTGACACTGCTGGGAAGAGCTTGGCTCTGTGATGTTGCAACTGCTCTTCAAGTAAGTGTAGGCTACAGTTAGGTTGCTCCTTAGCTTCTTTGACGGACTGTGCAAGCCTCTTCCCCCTCTGCCTCTTCTCAGAGACTGTGGGCTTTAGTCCCTTTGTCACCGTGGTAGACTTCTGCCAGACCTTCTTTAGTTTTACAACATACATTTTAAAATGGAGGAAAGCCTAACTGAGTATGGTCATAAACTGTCGTGTTCTAAGAGAAAGCTAGCTAAATAGCTGATCTAAAAGACCAGTTAGTCATGAGAAAACCTGAAAATATCTATCTGTATACTTTTTTTACTAGCTCTACTCTTCTAGTATTCCTGTTAAGATACATGAGCTATAGGGGTTTTGCATTAATCAGTGAATTTAAATTAGTTGGCTGAATGTTGCTGTGTTGACAGAAATTAAAGGTAGTCGCGAAAGGATGCAAAATCTGATCTTGGATTGAATAAAGATACTGGTCTGAGTTCTTATAGGGGGATCTTTACTGAGGGGGCAGCTGGTAGGAAATAAAGCACTTTTTGTGTAAATATACTGGGTCAAGCAAAATTTTTGATTCCTTATCAGAGCTGTGGTATCTGGCTTGGGAATGGGCTTGGGAATGTTTTCTAGTATCCTTTATTAAAAAATACTCTTTCTTGATTTGCTCTTCTCTATATAGAGCTTCAGAAAAAGGCCAGAAAAAACTCTTATAGATACTCTAGGGATATGTATTTTAAATATTGGGATTTAACTTGTTTGCCTGTGTTTGAAACAAAGTATTGATTGCCACTATAATTGAAGAAGATTTTTATTGGTTCTCACAAGTGCTTCCCAAGAAAGCAAGGCAAGCATTAGTGAAATGATTTTCCATGCTGGGTTAGGAGTTATATTTATTGATGCTTCCCAGAGTCATCTAGACTTTGTGCGGGATAAAGGCCCTTCTCAATCACGTTTCATTCTGGAGTGGTTTTATGTGACTAATGATTTTGAATTTCATAATTTGAAACTAATATTGTATATTACTCAGATAAACTTCATATATGTAAATATTTATTACATTTAAAGATTTGAAATAACGAATCAGTGAATATCCTGGAATTGTGTGGAATCTCATTTTCAGATGTTCATTTTCAAGTGTTTAAATATTTCATTAAGTCTTTTTATGCATATTTATTCCCCTTTGATTTTAAATAAACTTTCAATCCCGCTTTTAACCTTTACAAATATGTTTCTCTGAACTAGAAAATGAAACAGTTTAAGAAATCCTTTCTTTCAGAAATCCTTTAATGTTTGTAGTTCACAGAGTGATTTAGCTGATCTTGAATTTGAAAAGTCTTCATTTTAAACTGTGGGGGACTTACCCTGGTCAGCAAATAAGCACCCACAAGCTGCTTGCTCACTCTCCCTCAGTGGGATTGGTAGAGAATCGGAAGAGCAAAAGTGAGAAAAGTCATTGGTCGAAATAAATACAGTGTATGAAGTGGAGGGAAGAGAAGAAAATTGGAGTGATGCAGAGGCAGGCATCCACCTCCTACCTGCAGATCAGTGCCCAGCCAGTCCCTGAGCAGAGGCTACTTTGGAAAGACTGCCCCCTTCCCCCCCCCCGTTATTGCTGAGTGTGATGTAACATGGCACAGAATATCACTTCTTTTGGAACACTGCTGTCCCAGCCATCTTCCCTCCCAGCCTCTTGTCCACCCCCAGCCTGCTCACTGAGGGGGCCGGAGTGAGAAATTAAGAAAGCCTGGAGGTCATGCTGGCACTGTTTGGCAAAAGCTAAAACCGTGGTGTGTTATCAACACTGCACTGGTCACCAGCCTAAAGCACAGCAGGTTACGGGCTTCTGTAACGAAAAATAACCCCATCCCAGCCAGACCCAGTACGTGAACATATTGGTCTGTATTGAAAATACAGGGACTGAGGCAGTTCCATAGCTGAACAGCACCACCTCAGATGGGAATAAAATTATTCAGTCATGCAGTAATATTTGTTAACAGGTTTTGCTTAGGTTGATGATATTGGAACAGAATTACAAATGCCAGATCAACTGTTTTCCTTAGTCAATAAATCCATCTCTGAATTTAACGTAAAATCATATCTATAGATTGAAAATCACAAGCAAAAATTACCTGTAGTTTACTCAATAATTACTGAGGTTATTGTGTACAGCAGTATTAATACTGCATTGCCACTTGTGGGTGCTACTTTTAATTTCACCTACTGAAATCTATATTTATGTGAAATACCAGTCTACATTGTGAAAAGAACATAATTCAGCTCCTTCTAATGCCAGATTTCTGAGCATTCTGGCAATATTATGATCTTTGCAAGATTAAGCTCTGATTGGCATTGTTTGTCATTATCCATGTAACTTGGTAATAATGGTCTGTAATAAAGGTTAATAATAATAATGTCTTTTTGACTCATGAATTATCAGTTGTTTTAAAAGGGAATTTTCTGTGATGTATTTCACTTTAAGGAAATTATATTTTAGCAGCAAGTCGGTTACCTGAGTTCCCACTATTGCTTATTGCCCCCTTTGTGACAGTACAGAATTGCATTATGTTTCATGACTTTTCATCTTTTTGAATAATGGCATTTCTATTTAACACACAAACTGTGATAGAACTTCAGTCAAAAATGTGGAATATACCAGAGGGTTGAATGGAAATTCCTGAGAATACTAAAGTGTACGCATTTTTACATTTACAGACACTGAAACAATTCTTTTTTATTTAATGGTATGGATTTTCTTTATTAAATGCTGGAGCTGGCCATATGTCATGGTTTATCCCAGCTAAAACCAGGACAGCATACATGTTCTTGTAATTAATCAATAAATTCTGTTGGTTTAATTTTATGTTATGGAAGGGTAGAAAGCATACAGCTGACTTAGAATGCTAACTTGACTCAGCGAAAGGATTGCCGAGGAAAGGTGATTTATTATGAAATCTGGGAAAGATCAGAGTGAATCTTCCCACCCAACCCTTTTTTATCAAGCAGAATCAGATTTGCAATTGATGAAGACAGAAAGTTTTCACTTTATTAATAAATGATGTTCTTGTCAGAAAGTTTTTTATGCAAGTTGTTCTCCTGGTCCAAGTCTTCAGGTTTGTCAGCTAAACACACATTAGTGATATAAGGCTGTGGGAATAAGTAGGCAAGGCCTACTTATTATTGATATCCTTATTATCTCTATAGGAACAACTTCACTTGTGTGTAGTAAAGCTTCCTGGTGGGCCGGCAGCAAGTTAAACTGTTCCCACCATCAACATGGTACTCCTAACTATGAAAATTCTTAATTTATTCAGGTTTTTTTTCTTAGTACCAAAGACAACTATTATTATGAAATTATCCTTTCTATTTATAAATAAATTTTTACTTTGGTAGGAAAGGCATGCTATATTGTAGAGTAACCTTATGTTTTCATTTGGTTACTCAGCAAGAAATGTAACGTTTACCACATTCAGGACTGCTTTTTATATATCAATCCTGTGATTAATATGATAGATTTTTAAGTATTTGCCACATATAAGATCATTTCAGTGGTACCCATTGATGCAGAAATAATACTAAAAAATGAGTCCTAGTAAAGTGTTCAAAACAAACCTGGGAATCAAAATAGCAGTGCTTGGTAAAAACGAAGTGCACAAGTATCCAAAAGGTTCGAGGATCAGTTAAAAAAAGATAGAAGGTTCGCTAAATCAATTTTGCTTGTCATATTTTCATCTTTTAAAGATCAAATAGTAAAATTAATTCAATAAATAAGGAAGAAAACCCCAGTAAGTTTCTTTCTATAGCTCTTTTAAAACAGTGAAAGTAAATTCCTTACTTATAGAAGGTTTGTGGCATTGATTTCAATAGCTAGAATTTCCTTGATTTCTTGACATTTTACAAGATGATGCAACCAGGACCTTCGTGATGTAGCCATGTTGGTATTGAGGGGTTCTGGGGATTTTTGTTAGGTATTTTAAGTTATGTCAAAACATTAATGTTATAGAATCATAGAATCATAGAATAGCTAGGGTTGGAAAGGACCCCAAGATCATCCAGTTCCAACCCCCCTGCCATGGGCAGGGACACCTCCCACTAAACCGTGCCACCCAAGGCCATGTCCAACCTGGCCTTGACCACTGCCAGCAATGGAGCATTCACAACTTCCCTGGGCAACCAATTCCAGTGCCTCACCACCCTTATACTAAAGAATTTCTTCCTCAGATCCAATCTAAACTTTCTGTGTTTAAGTTTGAACTCCTTACCCTTCGTCCTCTCACTACAGTCCCTCATGAAGAGTCCCTCCCCAGCATTCCTATAGGCCCCCTTCAGATATTGGAAGGCTGCTATGAGGTCTCCATGCAGTCTTCTCTTCTCCAGGCTGAACAGTCCCAACTCTCATCCTATCTTCATAGAGGAGGTGCTCAAGTCCCCTGATCATCCTCGTGGCCCTCCTCTGGACTTGTTCCAACAGTTCCTTGTCCTTTTTATGTGGAGGACACACAAACTGCACACAGTATTCCAAGTGAGGTCTCATGAGAGCAGTGTAGAGGGGCAGGATCACCTCCCTCATTCTGATGGTCACGCTCCTTTTGATGCAGGCCAGGATACGGTTGGCTTTCTGGGCAGCAAGCACGTACTGAAGCCGTCTCATGTTCATTTTCTCATTGACCAAGAGCCCCAAGTTCTTCTCCTCAGGGCTGCTCTGAATCTCTTCTCTGCCCAACCTCTAGCTGTGCCTGGCAGTGCTCCAAAACAGGTGTAGGACCTTGCGCTTGTCATGGTTAAACTTCATCAGGTTGGCATCAGCCCACCTCACAAGCGTGTCAAGGTCCCTCTGGATGCATTCCTTCCCTCCAACATATCAACCGGACCACACAGCTTCGTGTCATCATCAAACTTGATGAAAGTACACTCAAATCCCACTGTCTATGTCACTGACAAAGATGTTGAACAAGACTGATCCCAACACTGATCACTGAGGGACATTACTCATTACTGGTCTCCAGATGGGCATTGAGCCATTGACCACAACTCTTTGCATGCAGCCATCCAACCAGTTCTTTATCCACGTAGTGGTCCACCTATCAAATTGAGGTCTCTCCAACTTAGAGACAAGGATGTAGTGTGGGACAGTGTCAAACACTTTGCACAAGTCCAGGTAGATGACACCAACTTCTCTACCCTGTCCATCAGTTCCATAGCCCCATCATAGAAGGCCACCAGATTAGACAGGCAGGATTTCCCCTTAGTAAAGCCATGCTGGCTGTCACCAGCCACCTTGTTATTTTTCACGTACCTTAGCATGCCTTCCAGGACAATCCGCTCCAAGATTTTGCAGGCACAGAGATGAGGCTGGCTGGTGTATAGTAAAAAATATTAGCAAATGAAACAAAATCCTGCTTTTGAAGTCCCCAGAAAAAAATCATAATCCTTCTGGTTATATTCGATTAGATGAAATTTCACTTTAAATGTCCAGTAAAGGGAAAAATTCATGCTTCCAGAATTATTTTGTATTCCTACAGTTTCCCAAAATAAGAAGCTCTTGTTGATAACTTTGTATTAGCAAATCTTATTTTCCCAGAGTAGAATGCTCCATCCCGTGATTCTGGGGCTAAGGAGGAAGGAACATCAGGAGCTGATTCGAAATTTAGATCATCATCCTTGAGCCTGGAGATTGCTGAACTTTCTGATGTAACTGTATACTAAACCTGTCACCCTAACCCTAATAGGGTGACAGGACATGCCTCAGATAATTCAGAGAGGTGAGAGATCGTGGCAGTTCCTCCAGTCACAACTATACTTGTTGCATGATGGGGATAGGCTGAGTGTGTTCCCTCCTTAGAAATATCTGCTGGTTTGCTTGGATCTGAGGCTTCAGTTGTCCAGCTGCGCATGACAACCTAGACACATACTCTGCAATGTGATAGAGGTAGTATTAGGTGCCCTGGCTGGTTATAAGTGTTATTATGTCTCCTGGATGGTAACAGCCCTAGAATGCAAGCTACATTTTGTTTGCCAGATAGCCCTCAAGCAGCTCTGAACATTTCTGGAAAATGTTTTGCTTTTTTTTTCTAGATAAAAAATCCAGAGATTTTTGACTTTGAAGATGACCCTGCTTTGAGTTAGGGAGAAGTCTTTCTGAAATAGCATCAGTTATTTCAAAAGTTCCCCTGTATTTGCAAATCAAAACCAGAATATTTTGTAGCTGTAAGAAATGTGGTAAGGAATGTTGCACGTACACCTTGGTGTTGTGCTTCTGCAATTAAGCTTTTCTCGTGTGGGAGTAGAGATCATTTGCCACCTAGATAAGTAACATTCTACTCAAGGCTTCACCCTGTTGTAACAAAGTTTAGTTTTGATCTGTGATTAATGGTACAATAAAGTGTCTCATTTGCTTCAAAGGTCCATATATATTTTGTACTACCTGTAGTAGTGAATTTTTGCGTGTAATAATTTGGAAAACGTTTTCAAATAACTAGAGCTACAGAGTCAGATACAAGAATAACAGAATAGAGTTTGACTGACAAGCACATAGTATTTCACCCAGATGTTAACTAATAGTGATAAAAGTCATTAATAGTCATGTACCCAAAGCTGGTTGAATATATCTCCTGCAAATACTCAATTCAGAAAATAAACGTGCAGACTGACTTAGAGCAATACACAAAAAAAAAAACTTTGAGATTGGTTTCCTTTTATCTGGTTTATATTTTGTATTCTTCTCTATTTTGAGTCCTCGCAGGGCATAGGTCCCACAACATTTCCAGTTCTTTCCTTCTGTCAGAAGACTGGGGGAAAAGGGCAGAAGGGCTCAGTTATCATTCAGGAGAATGCAGAGGACATTTTCAGTGTTGTTCAAAGCCCCATTTCTTCAGTACAGGTTCTGGAGACTTATTTCTGCATCTGGATTCAGTCCCAATAATTCCATTGACTGGTCTTTGAAATGTTTAAAGTGAGTTCTATAGTCTTGAGTGGGTTCCAAGGTACCCTGTTTGTAGACAGGAAATTAGCCTGATTATCAAGTCTTAAATTTATAGATCATCTATCAATATGGTCGTCAGTAATGATGTTTAGCATCTGGTTAAAGTTGTTTCAAATCAAATCTTCTGACTCACCTATCTAATATACTTTTGAAACTCTGATGCAGTGATCAGTAATCTGAAATATTTGCCTTAATAATCAACAGGTAATTGCTGTTCTGAGCTCTTAACTAGTTTTTATTTTGGCCTTCTTTATAATTTGCTACAATATTGCAACATTAAAACCCAAAAATCTCTAAATCTCAACTTCCACATGAATGAATAGAAAAGATTTTACAGGGTGATGTTTTTGCACTGCCAGAAAACTCTCTTACAAGGCGTTATGTCCATATGTAAAAATTATAGTGGGTTTGATATCACTGCAGCTATAGCAAAGTCTGTGGCATACTCTTGACCTTGCAGATAAATGATCCAAACAGATACTGGTTCATTCCCTTTGCGTCTTGTGGTCAGTCAGGGCATCACCAGCAAAAGTAACAATGGAATAGGGTCTTGTCGGTTTTCCCTCCATTTGCATGAGACTTATTACTCTAAGTATGGTAAAGTTTATCTCCTGTTCCCTCATCAGTTTGCACCTTTTGGTCAGCAAATTCTGGACCTGCAAACTGCAAGACTTTATCTGATATCCTTCTAATTCACTTCACAGTACCCCAGTGTGTAAGTACATCAGACATTCAGAATAAAATTAAGCATGCTGCTTGCATCAAAGCATGTTCTAACAGTTTATAAACCTGTCTCACAGCATGAGTGCTGTCTGACCGTACCTTAATCCAGTCCTGAAGGTCATACCCTTTGTATTTCCAGTAAGGTATATATGGAAATTTAGATAATGAGGTTTTACGGAAATTAGCATGTTTGGCATCTTCAGTGGAAATCAATTTTTGCTAGGTATATAGCAATAGGAGTAAAATGAGTAGATAACTTTATTTTTTTTAAAATTTAAGGTCATCTATTTGTGTGAATTTGGATTTTTGATATCTATGTTCTACTAAATTCACTACTGATGAGTGAAGTAGTTACTGCAAGTATAAATTCAGGCAGCAAATATAAAAAAGGAAAGGGAAGATGGCCTAGATATAATTGTGAAAGCCCTGAGTTTTGGACTGATAGAATAGAAGCTGGTTTGGGACTTAAAGAAGTTTTATTGGGTTTACATGAGCTGGAAAATATGCTGTAGCTTGGGGAATTGATGTTTAAACTCTATTTTTTATCTGAGAGATGAGAAATGCAGAATGCTATGGTCATACAGAAGCACTTCAATTGAATGTTGTGGGGTTTATTCTGTGCTGTGTATGCTATGTTTATCATTACTGTTACCTACTTTTTTACTTCTGCGGTGTTCTTCTGGTGCTCTTCTGCTCTTGTAGCTTCAATGGAAAATAGCAAACTATAAACCCTTTCTATGAATGTTTTTTGCAATCAGTGTACTTTTCTTCCCCCAAAAGTATGATGGAATTTTAGAACATGGGCTTTTGTATTGCAAAAGCATGCTTTTTAATAGCGGCTCTTCAATACTCTGCTGAATTCATACCTCTTTTTAAAGTAATCCTTGAAACTTTTGCTCCTACGAGTGTTTCAATTCCGAATATTGCATTTTATTGAAACAGCTGTGCACATGGATCTTAAATTTCTGTTGTTCTCGATCTGCCTTGGATTTATGCACATCTAATCCATAGTCTGCAGTCTCCTGAAGGGAGAAGAACCCTCCTGTTCTGTACCCAGGAAGTAGTTGGCAGTAGAAATTGCATGCGCTATCACATGCAGAAAAGTGAGCCTGAACTACGGAGACTGCAAACAGTTGTGACAATACAAGTTATGAGTTGATTTCTGGTATGATTGATTGGGGTCTCTCACAAGGAGCATCAATCTAAGCCAAAGACGTTAAGAAGTGTGAAACAAATATAGTAGACATCATGTTTTCCAATACTCAAAATATTCATCAACTTTTTTTTATGAGAAAGGGTGTCCCGAGAATATTCAAGATTCCATAAATTGTGTTAACACCTATACCTTCATGTCCAAAGTATTAATATAGGCATATTTCCTTTTGGTTCTATGTGTGTTACTTAGCAATGATTGTTTTCTGTTTTCCTTTTTCTTTTTTTAATGCCTATACTAAAGAACGTTATGTTATCTCCCACTAGTTAGGTGCTCGGTGGACAATATTCAGAGGACCTTTTTTGTGCTAATCTCCTCACTCATTACAATAGGTATATTAACAATTGCATTCCAGGATGTTTGGGTTTTTTTTTTAACATGATAAAGTTTACCTGTCGATGTGAGACTGCAATCTCTAATTCCATTGCCCCTCCTTGGATAAATGCAGCACCCTGATCTTATGAATCAACCTCTTGTTTTGTTTCATTATTGTTAGTCTGCTATATCTCTGTAATGCTGCTGCCTTAATCACAAGAAATAAACTTACCTTTTGAATGGTCATAAAGTGTGAAACAGAAGAAATTAATAAGCACAATACATGAGCATTCTTGCAAAATAACATATAAACTACCACAGGGAAATCACTGTTTGCTAGTGTGAAGAAGTATAAGTTGACTAATAAGTCCACATGTCCATAAGACAATGAAAGCTTCTTGAAAAATTCCCCTCTAAAGTTGTCTTTTTTTTGTATATTTTATATAATAATTATTGAAAATTCAACTGTAAATAATATTTCACCAGTTTTTATATAGATTTTCATACTTTTGTACACACAGTAAATACTGCAAAGGCAAACTACTGCACAGCTTGCAAATTGTTTTGTGCAGGATCATTTTTCCTTAAATAACAATGTCTATTTGAAATTTACTATGCTACAAGAATAGCTTTATGTGAAATCTTGTGAATTTGTAATATTAATGTAAGATAAATTACTTTTAAATTGAATTTCTAGAATGCAGTATATTGAGTTTGCCTGGAATGAATAAGGAATTATCCACACTGTTATCTCAAACTTAGATGTGCTGTTTCTGAGCAAGTTGGGGAATAACTTAGGTATATTTCTGATAGAGTGCTGTATATTTTACATTGCCTTCGATTACTTGAGAAACAGAAAACCAATGTTTTGGTAAAGTATGTCTTTAAACCATGTTTTACAGATAAGGTAAAGGTTGAATTTTCAGTTTTGTAAAAGCGCAAGTATAAAAAACTTTCTGTCTTCATCTCTGAGAGTTACCTTCTTGAAATCTTTGCAAACTTTTTAAAGATTTTGTTATTTGTCACAGATTGTTTTTTTTTTCTATAGCCAACACAGACTTAAATTTGCTGTATTACTTAGAACATTTCTTCAATATATGTTATTGACCAGCATGTTCCAATGGTTATGTAAAACAGAAAGTTCATAGAATCATAGAATAGTTAGGATTGAAAAGGACTTTAAGATCATCTAGTTCTAACCCCCCTGCCATGGGCACGGGCACCTCACACTAAACTGTATCACCCAAGGCTATGTCCAACCTGGCCTTGAACACCTCCAGAGATGAAGCATTCACAACTTCCCATTCCATTGCCTCACCACCCTTACAGTAAAGAACTTCCTTATGTCCAATCTAAACTTACCCTGTTTAAGTTTTAACCCATTACTCTTTGTCCTTTCACTACACTCCCTAATGAATAGTCCCTCCCCACATCCTTATAGACCCCCTTCAGATACTGGAAGGCTGCTATGAGGTCTTCATGCAGCCTTCTCTTCTCCAGGCTGAACAGTCGAACCACGCACCTTGGTGTCATCAGCAAACTTGCTGAGGGCACACTCAATCCCACTGTTCAAGTCACCGACAAAGATGTTGAGCAAGATCTGCTCCAACACCTATCCCTGACGGACATCTCTCATTACTGGTCTCCAGCTGGACATTGAGTCATTGAGCACAACTCTTTACATGCATTCATAAAACATAAAAATAGATAGGTAGCTTGATTTAATTCTGGCATTCAGCTTGCTTAGCTACAAGAGCTTTTCTCCACTTGTTAACAGGGAAATCATTCTTGCAGATTCTGCAGTGGCAGATCATAATGGATAAAATCCATCCAGGAGGGGCAAGAACGGTGGAAGATCTTTTAATTAACTTTCTAGTTCATAGTAAAATACTTTTTTTTTTTATTAATTGTAAATAATTTGTAAGCTAACATAATGTTACTCACTTGAAGTAATAATCTTGTTTTGATTGCAAAGGAATCCACTGTTTTCTGAATGCCAAACAAACAATTGATAGTTTGCCTATGGAGCAGAAATTTACTCCTTCATCTAATGAGTTAAGAAACTCAAAAGAATGCAATAAACAGGATTTTCTGGAAAGAAAAAAAAAAAGAACAACACAGATTTGATTTGGAAAGAGCAATAGCAGGCATATGTCATGTGTCATTATAGGAGAGAACTGGCGACAGTATTATTCATTATGTGGTTTCAGAGTGCACTAAATTGAAGTATAAGATTATTGGAAGTGGATGATTTCCCCAGATTACTGCTTAATAGTGACTAAAGGGCCCACATTACTCATATTTGCAATGAAAATAGTGCCAAAAAACAGCACTAGTTGACTGGAATGAAATGTGGAGCCCTTAGGGTTTTAGCTTGAGATTCAGCTTAATTGTGTGTCTCTTGCTTAATACAAATGTCCCCGAGTCTCAGAGGCTGGTGTGCTTTCAGCACTTGCAAATGGAGCCAGCAGTTTCCAAAGTATTTACCTTTTTTTTCTTCACTGCTTTCTAAAGAAATGATTGTAATGACTTCGCAGACTAAAGTAGGTTTCCCTGTTTCTGACTCTTTATTGTTAAGAAATGCTGTGTTCTTTCAGCTTCCTGTCAGCTTTTGTTTATTTCCTTTATGCGCTTAATCTTCTATCCTGTCAAAGTTAGAAGAGGGTTAGGGTCTGAACTGTCATGAGTGGCACCTTATTTCTGCACTTCAAAAAATGGCCACGTAAGAATGACACGAATAGGACTAGGGTACTTTTGCCTTAACACAACTGATGTGTTGGTCACTCTTGTAAATAAAATAAAAGTGTTGTGAATTACTATAAACAATGGCAATTAATATTTTCAAACAAATTTATTTAAGTACTTTTAGGAATAATTTGAACTGTTGCTTTTTTTGTACTTTTAGGGGCATATAGTAGCCCTACTTGGATAATTTTGTTGTAGGTTATGCATAGTAGAACAACTAAATTAGAGAAAACCTGAAATCTATATGCATTTGACAAAAACAAACCAAAAAACCAAAAAAAATCATGTTGTATTTCTTTGATGGTATTTAGAATTTATCTCTGCCATGTCACATGAGATGAAGCAAAAAATAGTATTTCTGTGAAAGAAAAATTATTTTGTTGTGTGAAGGAGCTGGACTGAAGTGCAGAAAAATGAGATTTAATTCAGTACTATGTTGAACTCAGACATGACTTTTAACCACTGTGCTTCTTTCTATTCCCCATCGATAAAATGGTGAGAGAAGTACCTTCTTTCTGCCTGTTGAAAATGTAAGATGTAGGTAGCAAAGAAGCTGCCTTTGGAAAGAACCTCAAGTCACCCTGTCCATCTATTTTAAAAAGCAAGGCATGGAACTAAAGCATTCAATGTTCTGTTACAAATAGAGCGATGAGCAGTGGAAGAAATTATTGCTATATTGTGTCCTGTCTGGCAAAGATCATGATTTCTACTTTACCTGCAATACCTCACAAATTAGAATAAGGTATAAAAGAACCCCAAGATTCTGAAAATGACGCTTTTTGTCTTTGAATTCTGAGGGATCACTTAAGTCTTCCTGGGTCAATGAGATTGACTCAGAAAATAACTAGAATTAATAGATAGAATCTATAAATAGCAAACCCAAGATCTTAAGTATATATTCAAAATAAACTGACCTGTTAGACCTTCTGAGTTTGACTGACCCTGTGTAGTATATCTCATAATGTTGATGTTATGGCTATGTTCTTCAAAAAGAAAATTACTGATGAGGATTTTTGTGATTATTTTGTTTAGCTTAGAAGGTTAAATAGCTATCTGGAAATGCTCAGCAAAATTTCCTATTAGCATTTGTAACTTTTGTAGATCAGGGGCTTTTTTTTAATATGTATTAGAAACATTGCTGATGTTCATGAATTTGGCCACTTACAGAAATGGAGTTATTGTATTAATTGCAAGATTATACCTTTCAGAAATCAGTCTTGTAGATTGCATTTCTGCAGTACAATAAAATATAAACTTTGCAACAAGCAGCATGATACTGGTGAATCCCTGAGGTGTTGCACGTTTAATATAAAGGAAGAATATCAGTAAAGTGTCTGGTGTGATTTGATATGATTATTTTTAATATATAGGAGAAATTTGAGATGAAGAATGAAAGTTCTAAGGTGAGAACTCAAAATTTAGAAACAAAAATTTTCAAGGAGAAAACCCGTATGTACAAAAAGACATTTGAAAAACAGAATGAAATTCTTTGTATAATAGTTTAGATAAACACATCTGAATGTTCACACAATAAGATTTATTTTCTAGTCATTATTTATATCAAAAAAATTTGAGATGAGTTATTAGGGGGCAAAAGTTACATTTCATTGTTCTTTGTAAAACAGAACTGAAATTATTGTATTCCGTCCACATCCATGCAGCAAAAAATCGTTTTTTTTCCAAGGTGATGTTTTTTTCCACTGTATAGTCTAATATTGTTCTTCTACCTCTTGGGGAAAGAAAGGACATTTTAGGATATATTATGTTTTCCCTAAATCAAAAAATACTTCTCCTGTATCAGAGTACAGATGAGGAAGTAGGAAAGCCTTGTTCTTCAGTAGGGGGCTAGCTGATACAAGGTTTGATCTGACAGAGCTTGCATAATGTCAGTATGTGCTATGTAGGCCATGTTCAGGAGATGACTTCTGTTGCATTCTGACCTTACACAATAGACTACCTGGTGGTGATAGACTTTTACAGCTTCATAATCTGTATCCGACTCCCTCCATTCTCCAATGCATTTGCTTCAGTAAGAGTAAGGGGGTTATTGCTTTTTATTATCTCTGAAGCTTCAAAGAATCGACTCAGCTGAAATATACTTATGAAAATACCTCAGGTATCTAGCTGCTATATTTTCTTCATATGCTATTTTTAATAACAGTTGTCCCAATGCAGAACAGGAATGTGTTTTTTTTTTTCTCAGATTATGTGAGATCTTTATTTTTAGTTTGGGCCTTGTCTGCAGTGAATAAAATAGTTTGTCCTCTGGTATTAGCTGGACATACATCATATAACCAACTGCCTGCCATTTAGGAAATGATGTTTGTTGTTTGATCTGGTCTGGTGTGTGCCTTTTTTACTTTCTTCCACTTCTTCTCCTGCCTCTCTGATGTATAGTGGGACTCATTTAATGGCCTGGGGACTAGATGTCAGACCAGATGATTTGGTCCCTTTTGTCTTTGACTTCTGTGAAAGCTGTGAAGTGCAGGTGTTGTAAATCTGACTCAGCTAGTTAGCTACTGTCACAAAAAATGGCTTCTGTTCCTTGTGCCTCAGTATTCCTATCTGTAAAATTTGGATATTATTTAGCAATATCATGCATAGTAAATATTTGGGGGAAAAAATGAAAGTTTAATTAAAATATTCATCTCAAGGAAACAAACACTTTGGACTTGATCATCCATATTAGAGCAAGACTGTAACTCAGACAAGATGCTAATTACTGTCCAAATGTTACACTTTTTTTTGTTGAGTGTTGCACAGTTGTCTTATTCTTGTAGTATTCTTCTCTTATTTTTTTTCACAGCCAAAAGATGTGGTACTTTATCCATTACATTTTCTGTAAGCTTCATGCTGTTAATGTTCATATCTATTAAATTTTGTTCCAAAACGCAAATTATACAAGGGAATACTTATTGAAATCACTGTATTTATTTCTCTCTGAGGAAGAGTATCAATGTAGTAGAATAGGACATCTCAGGGCTAGAGATTTTGGAATCCATATTCACAATACCAGCAAGCTAATTTGTGTTCCAAGATAACAAGAGGCAATACTTTACTAGGAGTAACATCTTCCATGTCTGTTCTGTTGTATGAAGCCAAACCCTAAGGGAGTGAAATAACATGTATTAATAGGGACAATGATTTTACAATATTCAGGAAGCAAATATTAACCATTTCTGTGTTAATCCAGAAGCAGACCACCGTGATCATTGAATATAAAACAAAAAAAGTATCTGCTTCTCTGTAGATGGAATCTTTGAGCACAGAAATTACTAGGCAGTATCAAATAGGTGAGCTACCAGTGCAGTGTGCATGGAGCTGTGCTAAGTGAAGTTCTTTGCTTTTCATTTCTTCACATGCTGTCTGCACCTCTGAGAAATGTAAAACCTCAATAGCATATATCTCTGGAAAGAATCTGTATTTTCCCTCTATTTTCTACAAAAATATAGTTAATCCATATTTCAAGTTTACAGTAGGAGATTTCTGCTTAGTCTTTGCATGACCTTTACATTCACAACATTCTCAATGCTTGTTTATTTTGTCTGGAAAATTAACCTTTTCAAAGATCTAGAAACTAGAACTACAGCTAATGCTGTGTCCTTCTCGTTGTCTACATTCAGCAGTATAGCACTTTAATAATGAGCTTGGTTTGTCAGAAAAGGGGAGACACCTCTAAAGAGCTTTATTTTCATTTCACAGAGCTGCACCACTGTATGTTTATTGTACTTGTAAGCTAAATTTTTTAATTGTTTAATTATGTCACATTAACAGACATTTATGATAAGAAAAACTTCTTGTGAGTTTTGCTCCTCCTGAAAAGTACAGTTATGCACTGATAAGTTCTTGCTCTCAATTAGACTGTCACCATGGTGTATAAATGTTGCTTTTATGTCAGGGCATGAAAAATAAGCTGGCTAAAAGGAAAGCTGTTGTCTTGCTCAAGCGCACAGATTTTAAGCTGAAGAATGACCTCATGTCCTTGTTAAGCTCTTATAATGATTTTGATGTGATCTGTTATGGCAACTGTATTGGTTTGAATGTTTTATTATTCCTGTAACAGCTCACATCTAATCCTAAGCTTTTGTGAATTGCACATATGTAATAATAATATACTTATATACTGATATCACATATGTAATAAGTTATACGATATTGAATAATCAAAAAGTACCGTCTGAAGTGTGATTAGTTGCACATCAGTATGTGGTACAGAAGAAGTCTATTTTAGGCTATACAGGAATAACAGAGAGGAGGACTGTGGGTAGCTGTTAAAACCCCGCATTGTCAAGCATCCGTTTAGATGAACAGGTCTTTGGAGGTTTCCTTTACTTTTCATTTAGGGGAGTTTTAATATTAACTGAATCTGAGCTCCAAAAAGATGAATAAGAAAACTGATGAGAACATAGTTCTTACATGAACTGGTCTAAATATCTGAGTGATAGCTCTTCCTGGTTTCTGACTATCTGTGATTCTATCCATTTTACTGAGGCATAGTTCTTTAAATCTGCTACTACATTTTGAAAAGGCTGAGTAGGCAGATATAAAACCAGAATTTCTTCTGTGAAAATTAGACTGTTATAAAGAGTAATTGGAGAGATGTCGAGAGAAAATTCATTAAGGATTGCCAGGCATTTCAATGAGACTGTAACTATGAAGATACAAAAATCATATTTACAATTAACATTTAAATTGCTGTGACCCCAAATGTATTGCAAAAATAACTGCAGTTATGCTTATATTCAGTTCTGTCCTAACAATCAGTGTAATACATGGATTTATTTATAGGATATATCCTATATAGAAGATGTATTCAAGGGAAGAAATGTGAGAAGTGCTCCAAATGAGGTGGCTGTGGATTAAGCCCTGTCTTGCAACTTCCTTAATTTCCAGCTTTTGCTATCAGATATTAATGCAACTTTCATCATTTCCTCTGTTGTAGCATCAGGAGTTGATGTCAGCAACACATCCTGTAAGATGCAGTGAGAAATTCTGAAGAAAAAACATGGAAAAATTGAAAAACAGATATTGTTTTACTGTTGTCATTTTTAATATGAAAAGGATAAACCCATAGTGTGTATGTTCCAAACACTCCTTTTACCTGATTGCTCCTCCAGTATCAAAACCGTGAAACCCTGCAATAATTTTGTTACACTTTCTACTCTGTTCACTGTAAGACTGAAAGGATTGTAATTAGGCCTACTTCACAAGCTTTACTGAAACGGTGCCTGTACATGAAATGAAAAAGTGAATGAAGCAAAAAAAAGTGAATGAAGCTTTAGTGTCAGGCACGTCTTATTGGGGTTGACAAAGATAACTTGGTAGGAAAGAAGTACT
>JASSUY010018224.1:0-14057 GCA_032466535.1 Forpus xanthops | reverse complement strand
AGAGCAGCTTGCTCCAAGCCCTGTGTCCAACCTGGCCTTGAGCACTGCAGGGATGGGGCAGCCACAGCTTCTCTGCTTGGGGGATGATGTTGTGAGGAGGTGGGAGCTGAGTGGGATGGGGCAGGACAGAGGAGCTGATCTGTGCCCCAGCACCACGTGTAACGCTCCTCATCCTGCCCTGAATGGCCTCGTGCTCTAACCCCGGTGTGTGCATCCCAGGGCGCCTGTGGGAGCCTTGTCTGCGCTGCATCAGGCTAATTGGAGAACAACGCGCTTTGCTGTTACAATAATTTTCACTGTCAAATATTTTAGTGTTAATTTGAGCACATGAGGCTTTCTTTAATGCTGTTTGGGGCTTTGATGTTAAATTGCAGTTTCATCAGTTGCATGATAAATCACTTCAAGGAATCTCCCAGATGTTTTAAAATTCAGTGTGTATTTCCTACAACCAGCCAGGGCTGTTGCTGTGATGCGGTGACGGAGCTGGAGGAGCTCGCATGCTCTGCTGGAAGCTAAACATCTTTCTCGGTAGCTCAGTGTCCAGCTCCTCCTGTCCGGGTGTTTTGAGGGCAGCCAGGCAGGGGCTCACGGAGCTGCAGCAGCTCCAGGCAGTTCTCAACCACTGCTCCCGGAGGTGGGCTGATGCTCACGCTTGAGTCACCCCAAAGCAGTGCACACTGGGTTGGGTTGGAAGGGACCTGAAAGCTCCTCCAGCTCCAACCCTGCCACGGGCAGGGACACCTTCCATAGAGCAGCTTGCTCCAAGCCCTGTGTCCAACCTGGCCTTGAGCACTGCAGGGATGGGGCAGCCACAGCTTCTCTGGGCAATTCCTGTTCTGCAGGTGCGGAGGTGAAGGGAGGTGCAGAGCAGGAGAGCCCTGGGGTGCTGGTGTCCCCTCTTGTCATGCACTGGGATTCCTGCGTGCCCTGCCCCGTGTTTGCATCATCTCCAGCCCTCTCCCCAGTGCTTTCATAATGGCTCCAGTGAAGCCATCCAGATTCAAAGCGCCTGCAGCCGCTCATTTCCAGAGCTCCCTGGATGCAGGCAGCAGCAGCAGCAGCTCACCAAGCACAGCCCTGTGTGTAAAACTTCTCACAGTCCCTCCTCTCTGTTCCTATGGGTGGGTTTCACTGTGATTATGTTTATCCTGGAATGAGGATGCCAGAAACATGTATTAGGCCAATAACCATATCATAAAGATGTATTTGCACTAGGGTGGACAAATGCATCTGCTGAATGATGTTTTTAGACTAAAATCAATTCACAGGATAAATTATTCAGTGATTAATATTTGCCCACTTGCAATGTGTGCAGAGTTATCCTAATGTGTGTAGGCCAGAACCGACTCCGTAATGCAGAAAGTGCTTGTGCTGTATTTCTACAGCTGTTAAATACTAAGGGTCTGTTGGTCATGTGCACAGAGGCCCCATAAATCATTTTGGCTCTGTAAAGGGGCCTTGAAGCATGAGGAAATTACATTGCTGCTTGTTTTATGGCCTTCGTATGCAGTAAGAGAGGTAGGAAAAGGTTTAATGTGAACGTGAGGCTCTGACTGCACTGCTGGTGGATTTGTGGAGCTTTCCAGCGACAAAACATCTTGAAGAGTAAACTCTGGGATGGTTTTGAGGCTTGGCAGCTCATGGGCTCCTACGGCCTCCTTCCCTCTCGCTGAGGACCAGGTCCATTCTGTAGAGCGATCTCAAACATCACCCCCACAACTATGCTGTGTTAAAGACAGGGTGGCTTCTTCTGGTTTGGAGTGTTTCAGAGCAGTGGCACAGCCCAGTCTCGAATCTCTGAGCTCAGTAGGGCTGGTTAGTACTGGAAGGCAGGACACCAAAGGGGGCTGCATTGAGCAGTACTGGGGTGCTGCAATGGATGCTGCTCACTCCTCTGGGTCCCTGCTCAGGGGACCATCGGTGCAGCAGGACGTGGTGGTGCTGGAGGAGCAGCCAAGGTGTCACTGTGATATCATAACTAGTGCGATGTCCTGTGATCCTGTGGTGGCAACGAGACAGCCCTTGAGCCGTAAATTATTCATGTAAAGGTCTAATACAGCAAACATTACAGAGCTGTGCCAAAACACCGCTTAGTTATTTGCTATGCTCGACTGCGATACAGACGAATGATCCCTTTGTCTTAGGCACTATTTGGTGCCACACTGATCTCTAACTAATGCTTATCACAGCAGAAATGCAAGTACCCATGAAATGAAATTTCACTGTATTAATTAAACATTTTGGTTACAGATTAATCTCCCATGTTGAATACAAGTTTGTTTTGTGTTTTCAAAGGCAATAGGTTGAACTTCAGGCGTGTGAAATGTAATATTAAGCCCCAGAGAGTGCATAAACCCTGTGTTTATTCCAGCCAACTTGTTGGATGAATGGGGTGGTTCCTATAGCAGAGAAACAGCAGTGCCCTACTTGAGGTGGTGAGTGACATTTCCAGGCTCTCACAAGAGGTGAAATGATTTCACACTGCCAGAGATACATACGTGGCAAAAAAGGAGGATACAAACCCAGTGCTCATGTGCCTGCTCTATCCTGAGTCTTTCCGGCAGATGGGGGTTACGTTTTCCTCCTGTCTGAACTATTTAGGAAGGCAGTGCAAGGTGTTTGCAGGAGCTGCAATGGAGCCAGCTCAGCTCTGAGCACATGAAGGCAGTGTGTGAGAGCTGCTGGGATAACCGTGCTACCCACCTTTCACTTCAGCTGAGCAGAGCATGAGGCTTCCTATTGCAGAAAGCCCCCATGTACCTGGGCATGGTAATGCCTCGGGTCAGGGCTGTCCCCACCAGACAGTCACGATGCCAACAGTGAGTTCTTAACTCCGCTTGAGCGGACAACTCCTGCATTAAATGAAAAATCATTTTTTTCCTCCAAACTGGATCTTATGGGGATTGTTCTCTTTGAAATGCAATTAAAAAAATCAATGCAAAGTTGTTCAACAAGCCAAAAATTCTGTGTTTCAAGAACTGTATTTCTACCAGTTACTTGCCTTTTGCCGGAAAGCGGTGCTAGGACACGGTAGAAGGGAGTCAAGAAGACCTGTCCCCAACTGAGCCTGAATTCTGACGGCCCAGTTTCCCACATACCTCTGCTTTCTCTCTTCTAAAGAGCTGCTTTTCAGGACATCAGGCCCATGGGTTAATTAGAAAAACAGCCCCCCATCTTGCTGTTGGTCAGAAGCAGCCTGGGCTTGAGGAGCTGCAGGACTTAGGGCTGCTTCTCCCTTTGTGGAGGGTATCCTGAGTTCTGCTGCAGGTCCTGTTTGTTCTCTGTGATGGGTGCGAGTGGGTGAAACCATTCCGGGTCCTTTCTCAGACTCAGGACTGCCTGGGCTGGGTCTGCCTTGGCAAGGGCTGTGTTCGTGGGCTGTCATGGAACCACCATCCATCACCAGCTCGGTGCTGTGTTGAGGAGCGATCCCTAAGCCAGGCTGGGAAGCCTGACTGACCAATCCCGCAAGTCACTCTGTATTTACCTTGTTCCTCTGAAGCTTTCTTTGGGCCCAGCCTACCCTCACCACCTGCCTTGTTAGCTCTGGGATGGAGGGATTTCCAAAGGAGTAAAGACTCTGTAAGGTAAAGAACACAGAAGTGCACCACAATGCTACAGATGCTGCTGGGGTGCTCCTTTTAAATCCTTGTCAGTCAGTGGAAATACATTATTTCCAGAGGGATTAGGAGCACATCTTCCCATAGCTGAGAGCTTATTTACATTTGCAGCAGTTCTTCAAGGCCAAAGGACAGGGAGTCCAATTTTTAATGTATTTGACCGATTTCCACATTACAGCATGTAGAAAAATCCTTCTGTTACTATTATTGTGGATATGTGTAATGCTCTGGGGTCTCTGTGAATGCGGTTTTCATCCACAGGGGAACAGGACTCACAATCCTTGAGATTTTGTGCACTGTTATGGAGAATTTAATAGAATTAAATCTAACATCTCTAAAGACTTTTTGCATTCTGCTCCTTCCACTTAGGAACGTATGGAAGGAAATATCTGATAGTCTGAGAGATCCAGCAGGATGAAAGTCTGTAATTCCTTCTTGTGTAAACGCAGGGTGGAGCTGTGGGGTCCAAACCCACTTCAGTGCATCTTGCCCACACCCACCCAACCAAGCGTGTGCCCTCCTCAGAGCAGTCAAGTGTCCTCCAGACAAGTTAGGGACAAACCTTCAGAGCATGGCAGGAACCCTCCCTGCAGGGTAATATCCCGGGTAGCTGCTGGCTTTGGTGCCAGGGGATGTCACTGCCCTGGGGACCATGGCGGCTGTGGATACCTTGGGATGCCACATCCCCATCTGCCTCTCTCTGTGCCCATCTCCCCTCCATTTCCCAGTCAGAGCTTTGCCTGGGTGGTGGATTCCAGTGCATCCCTCCACACCCAGGTATGAGGGCTGTGTCTTGTTTTACATCAGTGTCACTCATTCCAGATTTCACTGGGGTTTACTCCCACGGAGCAGGTTCGCAAATGTTACTGGTGCATTTTCTGGAACTGCTGTTGCCTGTCCTCACTAGTGCCCACACTGTGAAAGTAGAAGTAATCAGGTATTTCATTCATGCTAATGCTGTGCTAGAGAGCTTCAGAGTGACCTACGCAGACCTGCCTTGATCAGGAGGACAAACCCCACTGCAGTGCTCACTGCTGAGGCTCTTGACTGCATGGAACAGCAAAGCTCATGATCCCTGAGCATTTAGGACTGCCCAGGCATGGGTAACTGAACTGGCCTTGGGGCTGGTGCTGAAAACGTTTGCAGTAAAGCAGCACCTGGAGGGTCTCCACTGTATTTGATGCAGAAGTACTTTGGTCTGGAAGGTAAAACTGATAAACCAAACCATTCATTTCTTAAAGTTCAATTCACCACTTAAAGGATAGAAAATAAACCAGGCTAAGCCACAGCAACAATCAACAGCGAGATACAGGATTTAAGGCAAAGCCCACTGTGGCTGGGAATGCTTCTCTCACATAAATAAATTTATCTCTGTGGAGCAGAAGGCTGTTTTATAAAGTTGAGACAGGAAAAAAATAATGACACAAAACTTCCAGAGAGAGCATCCTCAAGGACTGGTAAAAACCAAGAGTCTGCCCCACGGAGAGGGATGTCTGATGCTTCCAGAAATGCAGAGCACCGGCACCACCGTGCCCCTGACTGCGGGTTCAGACCCAAACCAGGCTGTGCTTTTGATTGCCAGCTCCAAGCAGTGGTCTTCTTAAGAAGCTGTTTGTGGAAAATGAGGTTTGGTTCAATGCTGCTACAGCAAAGAACACGAGTTACTTAGTGTGAGTGAAATACCACTGTTGTCCTGAGCGGTACATAAGCAGGGGCTGTGCTGCAAACACCACTGGTCAGGTACAGCACTCGGCTGCACTGCTGTTGCAGCATTAATTCCTGCTAACTCCGGATTTAATTTGCAGCTTCATTTGGGATGCAGCCTTAGGATGGAGGAAAGGTTCCCAAGCCACTGTAGTCAGGAGGTGCTGTGGCCACGGGGCAGCTCCAGGAGCATTTTGCACAACAATGAGTGGTAAGTGAAGGATGTTTAAGGTGAGCCAAAAGTAAGACAAAAGCCATCTCTTGGCAATTAGGAGATTAGTGATGGCTTTAAGCATTGAAGAAGAAAGTGATTTCCAAAGAACCTCTTCTCAATAAGTAACTTTTTCCATTGGATCTCTCAGCAGAACCGTTTCTGATGTGAGCTGCTCCTCTCCCCTCCCACTGCCCGGCCCAGGTGCACAAGCCATGGTTCATTTCACGCTATAATAACGACATCCATCATGTCACTGTTCACCACCCAGCCAGCCGCTGCTCCTCTCAGCTCTGCCAGTACCACCCGTGTGCAGGGGAACACTGGCAAATAGGGCTCCCCTCGGCTAATAACTGCTTGTGTGTCGGTCCCTCCGTGCTGCTGCTGCTGCTGTCTCCTGTGCAGGCGGCTTCAACCTGTCCCAATGGTGCTGACTCCAGGCCAGGCACATGGTACTGCTGGCAGGGGCTTGAAGAGCACTAAGGAGTTGGTTTCCTCCACCTCCCACCCTGTGCATGGTGTCCACATGGGTGCAGGATCTTGTCCGGAGTCTGCAGCTTCCCTGGGGCATGGCAGGAACCAGCAGGTACTCCCCTTCTCCCAGGGAGGAGGTTCAGCTCCCCAAGGATGAACAGCCGGGATGTGTTAATGAACCTGTAGTAACCTTGGGTTTAGGTTCATCATCACCTCTTATTCAACTGAGTGATTTCAGTTCTGAGCTGTAACAGTTCACTGCCTATTGTTACAGCTTAATTACTAATTTATAGCATCCTAAACCCCCATACAGTGTGTGAGCAAAGTGAAGGAAAAAGACTAGTAAAGAAAAGAGGCAAGACAGTGATAACCTGAATGAAAAGGAGAGCTGGACAGCAGAGTCCAGGGCGAGATCTGAGTGAGGAGCCCCAAAAGAAGAGTTCATGGGAAGGGTGACTTTTGGGAACAGCACTGGAGCAGAGACAAAGAGACAATGGGAGGATGCTCCAAGAATAGCAAGTCACTTGACACTGAGAGTAAGAGATGAGAGAGAAGTAGCTGGAACAACAGAGAGACTGCAAGAAAGAGTAGATGTGAGGTGAAAGGGGGTGAGTTTATCCCTACGATGATGGTAAACGTAAATGTCCACAGACAGCATCCAAGGAGATATTTATATATGAGGACCAGGTGGGAAGTAAAAGGGAAGAGAATAGGTGATTAAATAATCAGGAACAACAATTTTAACTTGGGCCTTTTAAAAGGAGAGCTGAGTTTGCTCCAACTGGAACCAAAGTATAATGCGATGAAAAGACAGCAGAGCTGCAAGTTGATTAAAAGATCTCGTTGGTTGAAGCAGCACTGTTAGCAGAAACTCCTCATTTAAGAACTAGTTACCTCTTTGCCTGCGGATTATTCTGCTTGACATCATGAAATAGCTTGTCAAGCTAGTGCATGTCTGAATGTAGCTGTTGAGTGACAGACCCGCTGCCTCTCAGTGCACTGGTCCTGCTTGTAAACACCTCTTGCCTCAAGTTCTCTCCCGGCTGGGTTTCCCTGTGCCACCAGCTTTGGCAGGAAGCACCCAGCCTCTTGCTGAATGCTGTGCAGTTACTTAGAGCATTCGGGTTTTATGTCAAAAAACCTCCATTGGGATTTGGGGCCCTTTGTTGTAAAGCCAGTCCAGGGGAAGGCACAGCCCAAGATGCTGTGTCCATGAACCCATCCCAACCGGCTCCTCCTTTCCCTAAGGATGTGCCCTTGTTTTAGAACATGGAGTACTAACACGAGGCGTGAGTGTAGAGCTTCCTGCCTGCGTCCCTGCTGCCAAGTGCCTCTCCTTCTTTTCCTCTTCCTGTGCAAGCGATGCTATTGCAAACCTATTAATCAGGTGCGGTTTAAGCTTACCTGTCTGTAAAATCACGTTTTCCAAGTTGTCTCCAGAGCCTGTGACACGTTTTTGGACAGCCCCTCCCCATAGTATAATATACAGGCTCTGCTTTGCCTTCTGCCTTTGACCCTTTTCCACCGTTATCCATAGAACCTCAGACTTGTTTCTATGGGAAGGGACCTTAAAGCTCTGCCAGTCCCAACCCCTGCCAGGGGCAGGGACACCTTCCACTAGAGCAGCTTGCTCCAGCCCCCTTCCAACCCATATCCAAGCTTGGGTTTGAGGTGCAGTGTTCTTTGGAGACACTAATTTCAACAAAAGAGACTTCAGTACCATCTGTAATTCCAGGGATTAAGCAAATGGATGTGCTCAGGAATATCAGAGCTGCCTTTCTGGAAGGTTTTAGAGGTGAAGCCCCAACAGGTGACTGAGGTTCCTTGTCTCAGCTCCTGTCTTGTAGATTTGTAAATCTACAGCTCCTAACTTATTGTACCTGCCAAAAAGGCAGAACAGAATCTGGAATTTGGCTCCTGGTCCTCTTCTTCACTGTCTTCCCTGGGATTTCTTTGCACCAATGTCATTTGTGGTGGGGGCAAAGTGGAGCACACAAATTATGCTCAGAGTAATGGCAAGTCTTAAAATAGCTCTCAATTAGCAATTGATTGCAATTAATTGGAACAACATAGGCTGATATGATAGCTTCGCATCTCCAGAGCATTTCTGAGTTCATGAGTTCAAATTTTCAAACATGGTGGCTCCATGTTTCCATAACCATCTGTCAGCACATCATAGAGCACATCTTTACAAAGCAGGAGCAGTACACACTTCAGCTTGGCTAATTACAAGAGGTGTCCAGACCAGGGCTCAAATGGGAATGTAAGCTGTGGGGTTTACCTATAGGTATGCAAATATGTACGTATGTGGTATCTCGAGGTCTTTCCTCCCAGACCACAGCTGTGTGGAGTCACAGATCCAAAAGGCAGTGGGCGCTGCTGCCCCAGCTGAGGAAGCTGCCCTGGCTTTGCCTTGAGGCACTGATGCTTCATTGACATTCATCTGATTCCTCCTTTCTCTGCTTTAGCTGCTGAGGAGCCTGCAGGAATGCTCATGAGGATAATGCTAAAATTAGGGCACTGGGAGGGAACGTGTTTCCTGATGATTCCGGCTGATTTGGTTTATACCTGCGTTGTAATTAATGGGCGATTGGAATTTCTTTCTTAATAAACATAGGAATACATCAGTGCAGAACAGCTGGGGGGGGCGGGTGGTGTCAATCCCCAGTCACCTGCACTACTGCCTGGGGTTTGTGTCAATTCAATGTCCGGACAGGGGGTTGTGTCTTTTCCTGCTGAGAAGGTGCCGCAGATCTGAGCTCTCCCCGTGGTGATGCCAGGGGATTGCGCAGGGAAGACGAGGAAGACCCTGGCTCTGCACCCAGGGCTGGCTGAACTCAGACACACCACTGCCAAGTTCTTGGGTGTAAATTTAAAGTAATAGAAGGCCCAAGGGATGATTGTATTACGATAGGGTGCAAATACAGCAGTAATACATTCAAAAAGACACAGAAAGTCTTACATCTGAGGGGCCAAGGCTGGACTTGAGGAAGGAAGATGCTGGTAGTGGCAGCTCTTAATTCTCTGTGCACCCAACTTAAACAAGCTGGAGATGTTTGAGAGAGAGACAGAAAGAGCAAACACTGTGGGCAGGGGAACTCTTATGCTTCTGGTTTTATATCAGTGTAATTTTCCCAGGGGAAGATAAATGCCACAGTTCTGATGGCCAAATATTGTTTCTAATCTCAGTGTTTGGAAAGGGGAGTACAAAGCAAGGAGGCCAGCAGCACTGAATTAATCCTTCAATTACTTCTTATAGTGGGAATGCTGAACAGTCAGACCTCTTCAGCCTACAAACCAGGCTATTTATTTCCCTTCTCCGGGCTAAATGCTTGTTAAACTGTCAATGAAGAAGGCAGGTGAGAATTGGAAGGGTATTGCTTCTGTACAGCCAAAGGTTTCTTTAGTGGGTGAGAACTACAGGGTGGAAAGGCAGATAAATCTGGTTGTACAAGCCTGAATGATGTCTACAGTCCTTCCAGAGGAGGATTTGGTGAAGCAGACAGCTACAGTTAGGCTGATAAAGAGGTTTCAAAAGAGGATTGATTTGAAGAGACCATAATCAGAAACACTTAGAAGCTGACAGATGACCTGAGTTAATGACAGAGACATTTGCTGAGGTATCACCCCATCCTGGGAAGGATGCTGATGGGACAGGCCAGGCTGCTCCTGCAGTGGGGACAGCCACCATTACCGACAGCTTGTTGAGTGGGAGATGCCTCAAGCTGAAGGGTCCTCCTAGGATGGGTTTGCTGGGTAAGAATCATAGAGTCCCAGCTGAGAAGGGACCTTATGGATCATCTGCCCCAATCATTCTAGGCAAAACACAGCCTGGACTAGATGTCCTAGCCCCTTGTCCAGCTGAATCTGAACAGTGTCCTGTGTTGGGGTGTCCACCTCTTCCCTGGGGAGATTATTCCAGTAGCTGGTTGTTCTCAGTGTGAAGTCAGGGGTGTTTATTGCATAGAAAAGTGATGCCCAAAAAACCAAATTGACCATGGAAGTGTTTTTCCTCTGATAAATGGGCTTTTGCTATGCAGTGCAAGGAGGAACCTGCACGCTGTGGGGTACATCATGATGGTCAGGAATGCCTGACCACGCCGATGGCCACAGTTGAGCAGTTTCTCCAAACGCTTTCTGTTTCTTACCACAGTGCTGCTCACACTTTGTGCTTCCTTCCCACCCTGAGTTTTAACTTCATCACATGTTACTTTGAGAAAGATCCACATATAAATATTTTGGCTCATTTAATATGCCTTCTGGTATGTTAACACCAGGTCTCAGATTTTCCCCACCATTTGGGGAGCTTATTTTTATTTTCAAACAAATCTGATACTCTTACCTAAGTTCATTTCCAGATTTGAGCGCTTTAGGGAAAATCACAGGAGCTCTGTAAAATGACACAGTGCTGGGAGAGAGCCTCCCAATAGAAGTGTGTGTGCTGGCTGGGGACAGGCTGAAGTCCTCTTGCATGAGTCACAGACCTCTGCAGACAGAGTGGCCATGGGCAAACAATTCTGGTTTTTACACTGGATTGGCAAGTTAAGAATATATAAATGGAAAAACCTTTAAAATAGAGGTATTAAATGAATAGGCTGAGCTAGGGAAGAAATTGGGATCTGAGGAGAGCCGCTCATGTCCTGGCTCCATCAGTTCCCTTCCTTCCCTCTCGCTGCCTCCTTTGAGCATATGGGGGAGTTCAAAGCAATAACATTACTGTCAAGTCCTTCCCTGGCTTTGTTTGCTTGCTGAAATTTGACTGAAGATACTTGATCCCAAATGCAAATAAACCTGCTGCGTGCCGTCCTTCTGCCAGCACCCATCCCCGAGCCAATTACTTGCATGGCATTTGTCATTGTTCCCAAGCTTTACCTTTGTAATTTTATTTAGACAGGGGCATTTTCTGCTGATAAATCTGGCTCGATTTCCAAGTCAGAATGTATTTATTAAAACACCAATTAGAACTTGGTCTCTCATCAATCACAACACCTTTAATTCATGCATGGATGCAAAAATTGTTCGAGGCGTTGTGCACGCATGAATGAGTGATCTAAATCAAATTGTCACTTCACCACCATCACCTTATCTTCAGACCTAGAGGCAATCCATTTTTTATTTACCATATGAATAATGTGCAGTATTTTTAAAAGCTTCAACTCTTCAATGTTTTTGGTGTCGAAGGGAAAAATATTTGCTTGGTTCGGTTGGAAGCATGGAGGCAAGGGCATCAGCCCCTCAGGTGCTCCATGGATAGATCCCCATGGGCTGGAGGGGATGGGGGCTGGCCCATTGCAGGAGGTACCCATTCCCACCTGCCCATAGTCCTGGCTGTGGTGTTAGGTACTGCTCAGGTGAGGATCATTTGCTGCTATTAGCCTCAGCAGAAGAAATAGAGTGTGGAGAAATCAGCAAAGCCTGAGAACAATCTAGAGGTTAAAGGTGGAGAGACAAGGAAGAAGAAAGGGAGTATGAACTAGAGATAGAAACCTAAAGCTAACAGCTTTAGGGCTCTAAAGCAGAAGGCGCAGTAAGAAGAGTACAAGGATAAGCGAAATGGATGAGACTGGATTGAGAGCAGCAAAACAGAATGGCTCGAATTAGGATGCTCACAGACGAAGGTTAGTACAGCCCACGTGTGTAGGGGTAAGGAGTGTCTGGGCACTGCCTCAAGGAGAACTCAGTGCTGAACCTCTGTGCCCTGCATTGTCCCTTCACTTTGGGTAAGAAATCTCAGTGCCTCTTGATGAGCAGTTTGTTGTGAGCTCGTACCTGTAGCAACAAACATGTTTGTTATCCTGTGCCAGGCTCACACAGAATTCTTCCCCTGGGAAAAGCAACCACCCAAAAGTAACCCCAACCCAAGCCCAGGCCTCGGGGAAAGGGCCCTGTAAACCACAGGACCTAAATAAAAGGGCTGTAATGCTGAGAACAAAGAGCTCTTCTGCCTGTAAGGTCAGAGCTGTGTGAGGAAGCGAGCCCCATCCCTCTGTGTCTTCTCACACACCAGCACAGGCTCTCATCCCAAATTCAGCAGGAAACGAATGATCGGGTTTCTGGGGTTTCTTGTCGAGCGGTGATTTTCAGAGCTCATTCTGAATATTTCAGTTCTGGTTCGTTCTGAAACGTCACAACGCTTCACTTTCATGAGTCTGAAGCACTGTAACAGAAAATCAACTTATAGGCAGTGTGATATTAACATTTCTGTTACAATATAGGTGTCAGGGTGAAAGGAGGTGTTGCAGTGATGTAGCTGAGCGCTTCCCCAGAGCAGACGCCATCAGAATCCTCATGCTCTCAGTATTCCCATTTCAAGACAAGAGCATTTACCATTGAGAAGATGCCCAAGGAGGGTTCAGCCCTTTCCCTGGGGTCTGTCTGAGGTTTCACGTGTTTGCTTGTGCTCCCCCGGTGTTTCCAGGGGGGTTGGAAGTGAGGGGTGAGGATTTGCCCCCGGTGCAGCAGTAATTAATGCATGTTAATGGAGTTAAATCTGGGGGGAGCGCCCACAGGCCAGGCTGGGGCTGGGCACAGCAGCGGATGCAGCCATGTGATGAAAGAGCATTTGGTTGAGAGTTCCTTATGGAGAGCATTTGGGTTTGGATAGTGCTGTGTTTTCTGTTAGCCTTTTTGTGGGTGAACTAATGTGAAACCCTTCTGTCCCTCCAGTGCCCGAAGGGGCCAGCAAGAAACCTGGAGAGGGGCTTTGGACAAGGGTCTGCAGGGACAGGCCAAGGGGAATGGCTTTAACTGCCAGAGGGGAGACAGAGATGAGCTCTTGGGCTCTTCCCTGTGAGGGTGCTGAGCGCTGGCACAGGGTGCCCAGAGAAGCTGTGGCTGCCCTGTGTCTGCAGTGCTCAAGGCCAGGTTGGACACAGGGCTTGGAGCAAGCTGCTCTGTGATGGTCAGGATGAGGGTCTGTGCACCACTCCTCACAACAAAGACTTCACTGATTTTGGTGAGGAGGTTCTGTGCCAGTTTTATTTCCCATCTTGGTTCTCTCCCTGCTTTTCTGCGCACCAGCAATCCCCCTGCACAGGGATTTCCTGTTCCCTGCTTGCAGCGGGTTTGTTGCGGAAGAGGGAGAGGAGAAGAGAAAAACTGGAAGGCTGATGGTTTGTGTGTCAATTATACATCAGAGTCTTTGCTGCTTCTTCAGAAGCTTCTAATAATAATAATTATAATTAGGGCACTGGGAGACGAATGTGCTGAGATCAGGGAGAAAGCCAGGAAAGCCAGGCCAGAATTAATTAGCCCTTTTTATCTCAGAATCTCAAAGCATTTAGACATTAATTAATGAATTCAGTTGTTAAATCAGTGCAGTGTTCAGTTTGCTGTGGGAATGGTTACTGGTGCCCGGGCTCAGCACCCATCCTGCTCTGCTATGGGTGCGCATGGGTTGGTGCTGCTGCAGGCGCTTCCTTCACTGCAAAGCACAGGGCACTGTCTGTCCCCCTGGCAGCACCCAGATCCGGGATGAGGAGACCCATGCCATGCACTGGGAGCTGCGAGGATCCCCACGGGATGCAGATCCCTTGGGGATTGAAGCTGATGGCTGCCCATGGCGATTAAAGGTTCTCCACTGTCCCAGGTCCAAACCAATGAAATCTCCCACCTGTGGCATTGAGGTTATCCCAGGAATCCCCCAAACCCACCACTACCTCCAGCACCCAGATCTCGCCTGGTTTTTGCTGTTCCATCTCATGAATACATGCATTTCTGCCTCCTGGCTCACTGCTGTATGCCCATCCTTGGTGAATATTCATTAAGTGAAATTAGCATCTATTAGGCCTTAATTAACTTATGAAAGGCTTGTTTTGTGGTAATGAAGTATATAGTCTAGATGTGCCTGATGGCAGCTGGTTCCCTGCCCACAGAGCACAGTGTCTGGCCCTCCAGCGTGGCATGAGGAGCTGCAGCCATTCTTCTTCCCCATAGCTGGTGGGGTGCCTGTGACCTAAATGTGTGCAGAACATGAGGGTGCTGAGCGCTGGCACAGGGTGCCCAGAGAAGCTGTGGCTGCCCTGTGTCTGCAGTGCTCAAGGCCAGGT
>JASSUY010018222.1:0-15202 GCA_032466535.1 Forpus xanthops | reverse complement strand
CGGCGCTGTCGCGGCGCTGTCGCGGTGCTCTCACGGTGCTGGCGCTGCCCGCGGACTGCCCCCGGGGCTCGCCCGGTCCCGGACCGACTCCTTTAAGATGATGCAATCGGCATCTCCCGCCGCGCTCCCGGCCCCGCGCCGCTGAGCGGAGCAGCGCGGAGCCGAGCAGAGCCGCGCAGCGCCGGCAGCGGGAGCGGCCCCGGTGGCCCCGGCAGAGCGATGGCTGTGCCGCCCGCCGCGGAGCCGCCGGAGCCCCTAACGCCGGCTGCGGGGTTTCTGCAAGTCATGTGAGGCGGTCGGAACGAGCCCCCCGGCCCGTGCTCCGCGAGCCCCGAAGGCTTCGTTCAGGGGTTGCTGTGGGCTTTTCTCTCGCTCTCCCCATCGTGCTGTGTGCTTTGGTCTCTGTCCTCACCTGCCACGGTTAACTTGCGACTCGGGTTAACTCTCGAGACCTCCACGGATGCTGCTACGAGCACTTTTCCTGCCTTTGCTGTCCCTTGCTGGGATCGGATTTCGTACTCGCTGGACTCTGTGTGCCTGTGTGTTCTGAGTGTCTTGTCCAAGAGCATTGACCGTAAGCAGGTAAGGCTCGCTGTTCCTGTTCCCTGCATGTCTGAACGAGATGTTTCTTTAAAGATGAAGTACGTGTTTTCCTTTAATCGGTGGAGTCATACGTGGTCCTTCCCTTGATGAGTGCTTGTGAAAAAGCAGTGTACAACTTGCAAGAAGCCAGACCTATTTAGCAGGAGCCCTGGCTTGGCTTTCTAAACTGAGCTGCTTTTCTCTGTTGCAGCTTCTGTGATGCTTAAAAGAGTAATTTGTGTCCTGTTTTGTTTTGCCTTTCGACAGACCCATGAAGGACCACAGGCTTGGCTTGACCTTGATTTTGATGGCTTTGTTGGAAGATGTAATGATGTGATTGCATTTCGTGAAGTGATTGCTCTCCAGCCTCTGTGGCTTAGGGTGGAAGCCACTTCTGCCTCACTGTCACTCATGGACAATTTGGGGTTTTTTTAAACAAATCTTTTGGCTGTTTTTCTTTCCTCACTTCCCCTTTGCCCCCTGGTTCTCCTCAGTGTTGGAAGCTTTATTCTACTCTTTAATGTGATTGATAGTGCTGCTGCTTCCTGCTGCTGGTTTCTGTTCTGAAGTACAATGGCTCTGAGTGGCAACTGCAGGACTTACCTTCCTTCTCGAGAGCAGGGATCGGGGCTGCACTCCTTCCCAGAGGTAGTAGAGCTAAATGTGGGTGGCCAGGTTTACTTCACTCGCCATTCCACCTTGGTTGGCACCCCTCACTCCCTGCTCTGGAAAATGTTCACCCCAAAGAGAGATGCGGCCAATGATCTGGCCAAGGACTCCAAGGGAAGATTCTTCATCGACAGAGACGGTTTCCTTTTCCGCTACATTCTGGACTATCTCAGGGACAAGCAAGTGGTTCTGCCTGACCACTTCCCAGAGAAGGGAAGGCTCAAGAGGGAGGCTGAGTACTTCCAGCTCCCAGACTTGGTCAAGCTCCTGACTCCCGATGACAAGCAGCAAAGCCCTGATGATTTTTGCCACAGTGACTATGAGGAGGTCTCCCAAGGCAGTGACACAAGAATATGCCCACCCTCGTCGCTCTTACCGCCCGATCGCAAGTGGGGATTCATTACCATCGGGTACCGGGGGTCCTGCACTGTGGGCAGGGAGAGCCAAGCAGATGCCAAATTCAGGAGGGTCCCCAGGATTTTGGTCTGTGGAAGGATTGCTCTGGTCAAAGAGGTCTTTGGAGAAAGTTTGAATGAAAGCAGAGACCCGGACCGGGCTCCGGAGAGGTACACCTCCAGGTTCTATCTCAAGTTCAAGCACCTGGAAAGGGCTTTCGACATGTTGTCCGAGTGTGGATTCCACATGGTAGCCTGTAACTCCTCGGTGACAGCTTCCTTTGTCAATCAGTACACAGATGACAAGGTCTGGTCCAGCTACACCGAATATGTCTTCTACCGTAAGTACAAGACATTTCTGAGGGAAATGCGACCTGCTTTAAGCTGTGTCTGCTGATGACCGTACAGAGTGCAAATTGCCTCCTGCCTGCCGCGCTCTAAGGCTCTATTTAATTTGGGGATATGCTTCAGTGTGAGCTCTGGCAGTGGAAGGCGAGGCCGAACGCGGTGGCTTGGTCCTGGCTAGGTGGCAGCACAGACTGCCGGCAGCGCCCGGCGCTGTGGATGCAGGATGCTGCTGTCTGGCGGTGTGAATCATCCTCCGGCTGCCCGCGCGGGATGGAGGCTGAGCCTTGCAAACACACTGCAGGTTTAATTACAGAAAATCTTCAAATGCGATCCATTTGCAAAGGTAATGGATGCTTGGTCGTGGTCAGGCGCCGGCAGCAGAGCCATCTGTCAGCAAAGCTGACACACTTGCCCGCAGGGAAGGGAAAACAAAACCCCATCCCTGGCTGCTTTTCCACGGGGAGTGTCCTCGGAGCCAGCCGGTGTGCTCTGAAATGAGGGCTCGGGCAGAAGGATGCGACTGCTGTGCGGTGTTATGCAACGTGGCTCCAAAAACCAAACTGGCCTCAGAACGGGAAGGACCCGCGCTGCTTCCCGCAGTCACAGCGGAGCACATACTGTTGGGTGGTTTCACTGATAGCTCTGGCAGGCTCATTAACTTCCCAAGTTGCTGTTCAGGTAGAGGCACCGTTACCAATGGTAACCCCAGGGTAATTTTGGTTCTGTAATTCCATACCCGAGCGTCATTCCACAGCTGCTGTGTTTAAATATTTGAGAGGCTCATGTGGCTCTTCCTCCATTTTCATTTCAGAAGGGAGAAGGATGGGGCATTTCCCCCCACCCCTTGATAGAAATGGGCTTCATTGGCTGCATTGGCAGCAGGGCTGGGGAAGGTGGTGGTCTGCCATGGGCGCCGTGTGCAGGGCCCACCAGGACCAGGCTGGTAACAAGGAGAGATGGCAGAAGTTTGGGATGCAAGATGTGTTGGGAAGTGAACAGTTTGTGTGTGATACCGGAGTCAGCACCATCTACTCTAGTGTCTGGGCTCAACAGGCAGCCCTGATCTGCTTATGTAATGGTGCTTAAGTTAGCATCCTGAACCATCTGTATTTCTGACGTGCATAGATTTACTTAAAATTAGTTTTCTAGCTGGATTTCTTCACAAAATGGTTCTAAGGTCATGGATCCGCTTATATTCCAACAGGGATGGATGAGTTCTGTTATTAGGCTGCTTCTGTTTGAAATCACAGTGTCTCCTACAAGTTTTAGGAGGAGCATTACTGTAGTTAAAGGAATGGATTAGGATAAATTGTGTTAGCATTTATGTACAAAATCAGGAAAGAAGATGAGTTCCTTGCAGGCACCAGGGTTGGTTTGCTCGTTGAAGGGGATGGAAGTGGGGTTTGCGTGTGTCAGCAAACCCAGGCTAACTTTTGTGTTACTCAGATTCCTGCCTTCAGGAATTACTCCCACATCACTCCAGCCAGGATTGGGTGCCCAGAGCTGCCTTGGGAGCGTTGGGCAGCGGAAGTCTGAGTAGGTGTCACAAAATCTTCTGTCACCAGTGCAGGGAGAGCCGGATCCAATTCAAGTTCCTGGAAGCTCTTCCCCAGTGCAAGTGGCTTTGCATTTATGCACTGCACCAGGTCTGTGGACTTCTGACACTGCTGCAGTTTCACAGATGGGTTTTTCAAAGGGTCCTTCCCCAAGTAAAAGCAAAAGCAGTGACCGTGATTCCAAACCGCTCTCATTTAGCTCGATGCTACTCCCTCTGGTGCACTCTGTGCCATGGCTGCTGGCTGCGAAGCTGCTGATGGGCTGCAGAGGTTCTCCTGCCCTGGGGTCTGGCTGCAGCCTAAGAGCAGGCATAGAATGCTCCAGGAGGGAAGGAGCCCCCTTTCCAATTTTCCCAATATCGTTTCATTCCACATTTCCCCAAATCATTTCATTTGAAACTTTGAGGACCAATAAAGTTGACATCTGGTTTTCTGGTGGCATTACAACTTCTCTGCAGCTGCTTAGCTGTAGTTACTTAATTAGAAGCTGCCAACTGTGTCTACAGAAGCATTAATTCATCAAGCTGTTGTGAGCAGGTTAATGGGCCTAAGCATGGGAGGTGTCTTATCCAAGTGGTTAGGAGGATGCAGAGGTGGCCTGTGCAGAGCCACGCCATGAAGTGCATGGCCAGGAGGAGTCTTCAGAGATGGGAAAGGAAAGAGGAGGAGGAGGAAGAGAGAGAGGAAGAAGGAATAATAGAGGGAAGAATGTGTTTTTGTTACCCCAAATACATTGTATGCTCCAAAAGCTGCTCAGAAGGTAAATGCTGTTGGTTGGCGCCAAGATGAAGAGCATTCTTCATGTGCAAATCCCTCTGAAAGTAGATCAGATGGTCCGAAGGGGCTGGAACCTGCAGTGACTCACATGGGTACAGTGTGGGCTGTTAACAGAACGGCATGATGGATGTTGCACGATGCCTTCTCCCCTTGTTCAAATTCAGGTGCTATTAAAGCTAATGGAGCTTCCTGCTCTGGGGAGGAGGCTTTCCCGAAGCACAGGCACGCAGGGAGCCCAGTGCAGGGAACCTGAAGCCGTTTTGCACGGCTGCGGGAAGGGCTGTGGATGACACTGCAGTCCTCGGAGTCCTCTCGGCTCCACTCCAGTTTCAAACCAGCTGCTGCAAATAGGGTTTAGAGCCAGGCAGTGCTCGTGTGGTACAGCTGAAGTCAAACAGTGCTTGGGGCACAGCTCCTGCAGGGGTAGGCAGGAGGCACAGCCTGGGTCTGCTCACAGGTGGATGTGAGTTGAGGAAAGGTGAGGCTCTGCTCAGGCATCTGCTTTCCCTCCGCTTGTGTCAAAGACATTTACTCAAACTTCATGCTGGCGAAGGCTGCGTTTCAGACTTGAACCATTCTGTGGGTGCTGCCCCCTCCGCTGCTTTGGTGATCTTAAGTAACACCTCATTTCCAAACACTCATTTTTGGAGGGGGTGACAGCCTGTGCTTGGATCTTCAGTTTTACATGTTTCCAACCTTTGCAATGGGATGAATCAAAAGTGTGTGCTTGAACATCTGGTGAATGTGGTGGTGGGGGCGAGGGGTGTTAAAGCATATGGGCTGGCTCAGCCTTCTGCAGCCTGGCCCCATTCCTGACGTTGCAGCAGCACTCTCCTTTTCACCGCCTCCCATAACCTACAAACCAGCTCTTCTTGCCTCGCTCCAGCCCTGCAGCCTTGCCAGGCTGTGGTAGAGTCCTGCACGTGGATGCTGTGATTGCCAGAAGAGCAAAGCAGCAGGTTGGGAATGGAGAAGGCTTTAGCTTCCCAGAGCAGATCAGGGACAGGGCAGGCTGTGTGCTTGTGTGTGTGGAGCAGTGAGGAGCCGTGTGACATGGCAGGGGATGGCATGGGGAGAACAGCACAGCAGCCCCCGTCTGCATAGTGCTATTGCCCCCAAGCCCCTGGTGCTGTGACCCTGCTCTCTCTGAGATCAGTCACTGATGGTGACAATAATTACCTGGAAGCAGAGACATCTGAATGTTTTCACCCAGGGGAGAGGGGCTGACAAATTCTCCTTCCAGTTCAGTAGCAGAAAAGAATATGGGATTTCAGATAAACTGCTCCTGCCCTTCCTAAGGCCGTGCTCGAAGGCTGAGCAGGCACGAGGAGATCAGGACAACCAGTCTGATTTGCTTAAACCTTGCTCTGCACCAGCCACTTGCATGTGTGCACACGGAGAGCAGCTCAAGCACCTGCGGATGTGCCTGTGACATGTTCCTGGCTCTGTTGCTCTGGAGGCCCCAGATGAATTATCAGGCTCTGGCTCCCCAAGGACATGTGCTGCTGCCTCTGCTCGCGCTAGGGACAGTTGTAAATCCGGGCTGCCTCACCGTACTCTTTCAAGGTGCTGGCTGGGAGAGCTTTCCTCTTGCTGGTAGGAGCTGATGTGCGCAGAGGCTTGTGAAGCAGGCTTCTGATTATCCTGGCATAAACGGATCCTCTTGGGTGGGGATGTGCAGCAGGAAGGAGAAATGCCAAGTGAAACCCTCTGTGAATGCGCTCTGATGGCCGTCCATCGGACGTGTATATCTGGGATAATCCTGGTGTTCTTTAGACAAGATGATCCACTTGGGATTAATGCAGCCAGCAGCAGCCTGTCACTTTGCATGTGTGAACAGAGCTGAAAGAACCCATTCTGATGTACCTACCACTGACTCATAAATTAATTGTGTGGCAGAAATTTGACTAACAAAACCGAATGCTCTTGCACAGTGACACCTACAGCTGTGCTGTCAAAGGGGTTATGTGGGGAAGAGGAATATTGCCTGTTTTCCCCTCTCTTTGAGCTGGTGCTGTCATATGTTCCAGTAGTTGGTTCTGTCTTTTTTTTAAATCAGTGGAGACCAAAATGCCTCAAAAGTTAACAAAATAATGTCTAATCCAACAAATATTGCAAGCTGTCTTCCCTGTGGAGAGGAGGTTCTTCTCCTCTTCCAGGTAATTATCGTCATCATCAGTGATTCTGGTCCATCTTGCCAAACAAAACTCCCTCTCACAGGGATGATCACCTGCAGGCGGTGAGGCTGTAACCAGCCAAGTCTGTCAGCACATTCATGTCAGAAGGACCTTGCTCCCAGCTTTGCTGCTCACACTTGAGTGGCAGTTGAATTCTAACCAGTTAGTCATGGCAGCCTGAAAAGGCTGCAGAGTTTTTGATTAGGGCCATTCCGTAGATGAAAAGTGCTGTTATGTACTGGAAACCAGTAGTGTCAAATCTGACAGCTAGATTAAGTCTAAGAATCTCCAGCTCAATGGGTAACTGAAGCAAAACTTGGTTAAAAAGTTGGCTGGATGTAGGACTCGGAGTTTATTCTGTCAGTGTATGAACAGTGATGCTCAGGAGCTGGCAAGCATGGCATTTGGGTACTGGCCTCTGTCTCTCCCCAGTGTTCTCACACAGCTGATTGTTTCATAGCCCTTTGGGTATGATTTTCATTGACTTGAATATTTGGGATAGATATTTAGCATAATTGTACAGATCTGTTGCCTGGCTGCTCCTAAATACCACTTGGCAATGCAGATCCTCCCTCTGGCACAGCAGCCACGCAGCAGCCAGGCAGATTCCTGCCAAGGAAAGCCCTTAATCCTCTGTCCCACATCCCTGGAGGTCTCTGCAGTGCAAGGGGGGCTCTGAGGTCAGAGGGCAAAACCAGCACTGCCCAGGGAGGGTGCTGAGTGGGTTTTGACCCTGTGCTCGCATCTTCCCTCTCACTCCAAGCTGTGCTGAGCGCTGCGGGTGCTTCGTGCACTGCAGGCATGGGGAGCACTGGAAATACTCGTGCAGGATTCAGGGGTGTGAGGGCCTGGCCATGGGCATGGCAGAACCTCACCGGGAGCACCGGCACTGCTGCCGCTGGGTGAGTCAGGAGAGGCCATGGTGATTGAAGGATTAACCAGGGAGGGCTGGCAGTTAGGGGGGAAGTGAAAACTCAACGTGTTTTGTACTGCAGCCTTGAGCTGGATGTTTGCCATGTGCATGAGGTCCCGGAGCACTATTTTGGTAGGCTGATCAGAGCAGGGGCTTGCTGTGATGTACGTGTGTGCTGGTGTGATGCATGCAGCTCCGGTCGGGAGGTGTGGAAGTGGGTATGCCCAGCCTGCTGCCCCGACAGCAGCAGTGGCTGCATGGAGGCATTCCCAGCAGCCCGTTCCTGCAGCTCCCTCCAGCCTGGGCAGTCTGCCTGCTGTAAAACCTGCTGAAATGTGATTGTGGTTCTCATGAAACCAAACCCAGAAAGGGCAAAGGAGCGTAACTCAGAGGACACGACACAGACCCTGCCGTTCAGTGCGTCGCTGCAACACACTGTGTGCAGCGACGGACGCTTGCAGCAGGTCGGGTTTTCTGTCCAGCCATCCTGCCTTTGTTTAGATCTGTAGCCACAACGTTTTCTCAGTTTCTTCTGTTTTTTTTCACGGCTTTTCAAGTTCAGGGCTGTCATGGTTTAAGCCCAGCTGGTAATCCAGAGCCACGCAGCCCTCACTCACTCCTCTCCTTCCTCCCCCTGCTCATGGAGAGATGGGGAGGAGAATTGAGAGAATATAACTCCCATGGGTTGAAATAAGAGCAGTCCAGTAACTAAGGTATAACACAAACCACTGCTGCTGCCAGCAGCAATAATGATACGGGAAATAACAAGGGAAGCGAATACAACCACTCACCACCCGCCAACTGATACCCAACCCGACCCAGCAGTGATTTAACCCTTGTGGGTAACTGCCCCCAGTTTATATAGTGGACATCACGTGCTGTGGTATGGAATACCTCTTTGGTTAATTTGGGTCAGGTGTCCTGTCTCTGCTTCCTCCTGGCTTCCCCTCTTCCCTGGCAGAGCAGGAGACTAAGAAAGTCCTTGGTCAGAGTAAACATTACTGGGCAGCAACTGAAAACATTGGTGTTGTCAGCGCTGTTCCCAGGCTGAAAGTCAAAACCACAGCACTGCACCAGCTACTAAGAAGGAGAAAAATGACTGCTGCTGCTGAACCCAGGGCACATTATTACAGGGATTCTGTGCAGCATCTCTGTAGCTTTTTGCGTGGACCATCTCTTTGGAAGGGACCTCAGAAGAGGGAACTAATTCCATTTCTTGGGTATTCTTAAATGCTGGCTAGCCTTCCTCTTACATAGCCTATGACATGAGGCAGCTGTTCTAACTGCATTGTAACACACAGCAAATGATCAGGAGCTGAAATCTGTTTGAAGGTTGTATTTTCTCTTCAATAGAATTTTCAAATGCCTAACTTTCATTTTTTTTAAAAATGGTTTTTGAAAGCATAAGCATTTGCATCTCTGTGTGTATATATGTATGTGTTCCACTGAAAGTCATGAATGCTTATGTGTGCTTGTCAGCAGGGCTACTGCTGACTGTACCTGATTCTGGTTTCTGTGTCTCTAGGTACTCGGTTACCTTGGGATGAGCAGTGGCTGATAGAGTCTCTCTCTGACTCAACTATCTACATGGCCTATTACACAGTGGCTCATCTGTTACAAGGAGGTAACCTGAGGGGCCAGGGAGAATCTCCTCTAGGCATCAGGTAAGGAGAGTGAATCCTAAAGTGTTCCTGTTTAAGTGGATATGTTTATCTCCTGAATTATTCTTGACAAAGACTTGCCAAGGAGGCTGATGCTTTGCTTTGGTGTTTAAAAAGCATCATTTTCAAACTTAATGTGCTTTTAGTGAACTTACCACTGAGCTGTGGAAGGGGGAGTAAGAAAAGAGAAAGGAGAGAGGAGGAATGTCCCTGAGAGCAGAGCTGTGTGCTGGGTAAATTGCCTTTTTTAAGACTTGTTTGACTTGCTTCAAAGTGGTCCTTGCCAGGAGTTTTTGAGTGATTGGTCTCAGTGGCTGGTGAAGCATCTCTGCTCACTAAGGCTGCTTTGCAACTATAGAAAATTGTATGCTCACAAAGTGAGCAAGACTTTATCGCTTCCTTTTTGTCACTGTATCAAAAGTTGGTAACTCCTTTAGCTTGGAACCATCTTTTATCCACATCTCATATGTGGAAGCCTTCAAAGTAAGAGGGAAAGGCATTTGTACCATATACATCCTAAGACTGCTCTATGACCTCTTGGTCTGAGTGGTTGTGTACTGTCTGTGATAGAGGTCAGAGAGATGAGGTAGTACAACTCATCTGGAATGGAAAAAAACAACTTCCAGTCTTGCCTTGAATGTTAGGCTCTAGTTCTATGTGTTTTCTGGAGCAATAAACATGCTGGAACTGGAACTTACCTCATTTGATGATATAATGAATGTGAAAAACATTTCTCAAGTAAGGATTCTTACAGACATAGTTGAAAGGCTGGGCAAGGCTTTCATTTTGGCTCAAACCTCTGTAATTACAGAGAAGCTCCCTACATCCTAGTCATGTCTGAAAATGAACTTTGAAGTGAACATCGTGAGCACAGAATTGCAGATTTGTTGGAATTAAGTATATACAATTGGAGTGTGCTCGAGCACAAATAGATAACATCTTCCTTGTGGTGTTAGCAAATGCTTTTTACCAAGACTTCCTCTGTGGGGTACAGTAGAAGGGGATTGCACACAGCAGTAATAGGAAGTATAGAACAGTAATTGCCAGAACTAGGTCAGTAAAGAGGTACATGTAAGATATTGTTCTAGACTAGTGGTATCAATTCTGATGATTATTTAATGTGCACTGGAGATGCTCTGGATCCAGAATGCTTTTCCTGTCTGCATAAATACAAACCAAAGCACCTGTCTGTTTTTTTGTGTTTGCTCTGCTTATCAGATGGAGGGTGTTGTGAGAACTGATCAGTTTTAAGCTGTCTTACACAAACTGCTGTGTGGTGGAAGAGGAACTTTTACTGATGTCTTAATATGGGACTAATTCTGTGCAGGGCACATCAAATGAGCAAAGAAGTCTGGGATTACATCTTCTTCAAGGCAGCTCCATTTCCTAAAACAGAGATTCCCAAAGAGAAGTTGGATAAGCTAAAGGAGGAGTTTGAATTTTGGTATCCTGTGGATCTCAGAGTTTCTGGCAAAGATCTTGTTCCAAATCATCTCTCTTACTACCTCTATAATCACGTGGCCATATGGTCAGATCAAAGGTGAGCTTGGAGATAATGTGAACTAGGCATGCAGGAGGGAAAGCTGGAGATTTTGGAGTTCTGGTACATCTGCTAATGGTTTTTTTGGACTGTGCAGCATTCAGAATTAGGTTGAAAATGTGTTTTCATTTTGCAGCTTTGCTATGTATTTACTTCACCAAATGCTTTCTATCTTGTCTTTGAACAGAGAAAAATGGCCGGTAGCTGTGAGAGCAAATGGACATCTCCTCCTCAATTCTGAAAAGGTAGAGTGGGGTTTTGTGTGAGAGATAGCTTTTGTGACTGTCAAATAGGCACTTAGCCAGGCTGGAAAAATGCTTCTTGCTATTTAAGAGGAGGAAATAGTGAAAATTCCAGTTTCCTCATTGGTGCCCTCCAGTTTTGCATTCATCAGAGGTGAAGACCTGCGTTTCTTCCAGTTCTATGGGATGCTTTTCTTAAGTTAGCTCTCTTATGGCTTCACCAGCTTAGTAAAGATTTCAGTGCATTTCTGTTAAGTTTTAGGGTAATACAGAATGTAGAATGTTCTGGGTTTTGGGTTTCTTGACTGAATTTTATCTCAGTAGATGCAGTGAGAGGAAAACATTTGTGCTGGTAACTTGCTAATGTGTGCAAGTTCTGAAATGGAATTGAAAGTATCTGAACCTGGGAGTTAGGCCTTGGAGACTGTCTAACATGAAGCAAAAACCCCCACCAGCGTACATGGAAAAACCAGTGCAGAATGAACTGGAAATACCAAATTTGAAGTAGTATTTAATTTAGGTAGCTTCTGGAATGAACTTTTGATACTGCTTGTCCTGCATCACAACCTAACTCCTGACAAAGGCTGAGCTGGAACCCTTACCCTGTAGCTATGGTGTGTGCGGACCTGTTCAAGGTTCAGGAGGTAGATAGGTGAAGTTCAGTTTTCTTTCTCGTGTTCAGATTTACCCAATTGCTTTTACTGGGGTTCATGAGCAAACACCTTCTCAGGGGCTTGCCCAAGTCCCTGTTGTGTCCATATTCCTTATCCAACAACAAACTGGATGTGTGAGCAAATGGTCTCTTCTGTTTCTTACAGATGTCTAAATCTACAGGCAACTTTCTTACCCTAACTCAAGCTATTGACAAGTTTTCTGCAGATGGTAAGTGTGTTCTGACCTGCATCTGGTTTTCAGTTATGCCAAAATGACTAAAATGAGTGTTCTGCTCTCTGAGGAGCAGTGGGTTTATTGGAGGATTGAATTGCAATAAATCTACTGCTTACCACCTGAGCTTTTTGATAAGCTGAACTCTACTGGGGTTTTTGAGAAGCTGAACTCCTCAATTCAGACACACAGCCTGTTCAGCCAAGAGCTGTTCCTGGTGATGCGTCCCCTTAAAAGGTGCCTGCTTCATGCTTCTGCATTCACCTAAGAGATCAAAACACATAAAGATACTGGTGATGCACAGGGAGTGTCTACATGAATGCCCATGTTCCTGTGTTCCTTCTTGCATGCTCTTGGTTTTTGGGCAGTGATTATACTAGGCTCCTGGTCCTTAGTGTGTGTCTGGTTTCCTCCCTCAGGAGGGCAGTGTACCTCTACTAGGTAAAGTCCATCCTTTGAGACAGCTCTCTAGCTGGCCAGGCAGATTGAAAATGCACTCTGCATTTTATTAACTCATAATGAAAAGGCAGCTGGAGTTAATTTTGAGTCCCTCCTGCATCTGTAGCTACCAGCTAATTGCATGCTGGCCACATTAGCTGATGCAGTTTCTTTCAGGCATGCGTTTGGCCTTGGCTGATGCTGGTGATACTGTTGAAGATGCCAACTTTGTGGAAGCCATGGCAGATGCTGGTATTCTTCGTCTCTACACATGGGTGGAGTGGGTAAAGGAGATGATTGCAAACAGAGACAGTCTGAGAAGCGGTCCTGCCAACACCTTCAATGACAGAGTCTTTGCCAGGTACTGTACAAAAGCTAACAGTACATTTCGCTCCATTGTTTTTCGTGCAATGCACATCTCTATTTATTCTACAAATTAACGAATTACATGTTAAAAAACACTTCACAGAATAGGGTGTAGGATTACCCTGCACAGGTGACATTGATAGTGGTGTTTTACACAGTCTGCCATTACATCAGGTAAACTATGCAACTTTGGTGTCCTCACCTCCCTTCCCTCCCTAGTGAAATGAATGCTGGCATAATGAAGACAGACCAAAATTATGAGAAGATGATGTTTAAGGAAGCTCTGAAAACTGGCTTCTTTGAATTCCAGGTAGGTCTCTTGGTAGGTGTAAGAAACTAACACTTGGTATTTGTTACTTTGTGGATTTCTTTTGATCGTGATGTCTCTGATCCTTAATTAGACAGCTGAATTGGAATCGGAATTGTGCCAAGAAACAAGAGTACTTGAATAAATCTGAAATTATGAAGGTCTGCTTGTGTCATTTTACCAAGCACCAGGGGTAGACAACTGTGTATCTGCAAATAGTCCTGATTAATGAGTATGAGCTTAAAACAAAGACACTATTAAAAAGAGTGTTTCCTTTCTTTAGCTCCTCTTTAATAAGGAGCTCTACATGAGAAATCCAGATAATGCATCAACAGAGTTGTTTGGAAGCGGAGTGCTTTTTGATATATACTCCATAAGCCATGTCTCCAAAGTGTCTGCTGAACCACACACTGCCCTTAATGAGTTACAGCGACTCCTTTATGTGGCTCCTTTATGATACCCTTGAATATGATTAAGTAGGCTGAATTATATGTATAATGATAGATCATGTTCATTGTCTTTTTCCTAGTACTTACTAATATCTCTATGCAAGCTATTTGGGTGACAGTACCTGATACACAGTTGTGGATATTTTTGTCTCTTACATCTGTTCCAAGTTTAAAAAGTAGCATATTGCAGCACAAATCCAGTGGCCGCCTGACAGATTCTCACTCTGGTGCTTCAGGAAAATGCAGTTCTTGTAGTAATCCATGATTGAGTTCTAATGTGTACATTCAAAAGGCATATTAGAGCAAGGAGTTGTGTGTTTTCTTCTTGGTGTTTCTCCATGGCAGGTGGAGTATGCTAACGCTGATTGCATTGGCTGTGTTTCAGGCAGCAAAGGATAAATACCGTGAGCTGGCGATAGAAGGGATGCACAGAGAGTTGGTGTTTCGGTTTATTGAGGTTCAGACACTGCTGTTAGCTCCTATTTGTCCCCACTTGTGTGAGCACATCTGGTCGCTGCTGGGAAAGGTATTCACTGACCTTTGGGTTTTGTCACTCGATTCAGATCTCAGCTGTTCCTGATTTTTAGTGAGGCTCCTATCAGGCTTATGAATGTCTTTTGCATGTAAATAGAATAAATATGTCTTAGGACGTAAGGAGCCATAATAGCTCATTGTCCGTAGGACAGTGAACATATGGGGTTAGCCTGTTACTGGGGTGATATATGCAACTCTAATACAAGTCACTTCGGTTGTCTACTCAGAAAGAGGTGATCTAAAATTGACCCAGATAATGTGATATTTCTACACTTAAACATGAAACTTTGAGAATTCTTTATTGCCTTATTCTTGTAGGTGTTATGTAGGTGTATGGCAGGTGTAGTTGTATGTATAGTCCTTAACATTCTTGCAAATGAACATTTGTTGGCTGCACAGCTCCTTTACAGCCTGATTACAGGTGGGTGTTCACTGAGGTTCCAGCTGTCTAAACTGTTTCCAGTCAAGCTATAATGGGTTGAAACCCCACCAGACACTGATGTGATTTCATCTTTGTTCATGTTACTTCTCCCTTTCTTCAAAGCCTGATTCCATTATGAGAGCCTTATGGCCAACAGCAGGTCCTGTGGATGAGGTATTGATTCGCTCGTCCCAGTACCTGATGGAAGCAGCTCATGACCTGCGACTTCGCCTCAAGAACTATATGGCACCTGTGAAAGGAAAGGTGAAGTGTATTAAGTCATCTTCTTAAGTGTGCTCCCTGATAATTCTGTATTGCTTCAAGAGTCCTTCTTAACTTTTTTTTTCTCTTGTTCTGTTAGAAAAGTGCTAAAGAACCTTCCCAGAAGCCTTCTCACTGCACCATCTATGTGGCAAAGAACTACCCCCCTTGGCAGCACACCACCTTGTCAGTTCTGCGCAAGCACTACCAGGTCATTGTCCTTCCATGTTTCTTTGGGCTGCTTACCTGCTGCTCTGGGGGCTCTTTTTCTCTATCCGTAGGAAGTTTATAAGCTGTAATTTGTTACTTATCCTTTATAATGGGTGTTCATTGGTGTTTAGGTCAGTGGAGGTCAACTGCCAGATAATAAAGTAATTGCGAGTGAGTTGAACACCTTGCCAGAGCTGAAGAAGTACATGAAGAAGGTTATGCCTTTTGTTGCCATGATTAAGGTAAGTGCCAGAGGGACAGTTCTTGTATGGAAAAAAGCTTTTGTGAAGGAAACTTGTTGGACAAAGGCAATGATAATCTCTAACTTGATGCGTAGGTATTGTTGTTTCCTTGATTTCATTCATGGATCTCCTATAAACATTTGACTTCAGTTGTGTCATGGGTTCAGCAGCAGCAGTCGTCTTTCCCCTTTAAGCAGTAGCTGGTGCAGCACTGTGTTTTGGATTTTCG
>JASSUY010018221.1:0-28223 GCA_032466535.1 Forpus xanthops | reverse complement strand
CAGAGACAGGGCACCTGACCCAAACTGACCAAAGAGGTATTCCATACCACAGCACGTCATGTCCAGGATGGAGAGACAGAGAGCAGAGACCTGAAAAAGATGGTGGTGCAGGGGAGTGTGTGCACAGCATGGCCGGGATCTGGTATGAGGTGATGGGATGCACTGTGTAATCGAGCTTGGTATCAGGTGATGGGGGGGGGCATTGTGTGGCATGGCTAGATATCAGGTCAAGATCTGTTGTATTCTCTTTCCTTGTATTTCCTTGTATTATTATTGGTGGTAGCAGTAGTGATTTATGTTGTACTTTAGTTAGTAAACTGTTCTTATCTCAACCTGTGGGAGTTGCATTCTTTTGATTCTCCTCCCCATTCCCCAGGACTGAGGAAGAAAGAGAGGGGAGTGAGTGAGAGAGCGGATGCATGAGTTTGAGAGCCTCAAATCACTACATAGTGGAAAGGCAGTGACTTTCTATTGCAGCAGTTGGGCAGAAATCTTAGAATCAAAGAATGACTCCTTAGCTGCCCTTGAAAGGAGAATACATACTTTTCACATCACACTTTCAATTCACTATAAACCACAAAGTTACAAGAGTCAGCTTGTCCATAGTGGATATTCCTCCTAAAGTTGTTTTTTTTTCACTTAAATCTACTAAATTATTTGCCTGTTTAATCAAATCTACATTATCTCCCCATAAGAAACAAATGACATAGTTTAGATACGCAAAAGATGCTTACTTTTTGAGGAAGAATAAAGCTTTTACAAACTTTGGTGGGAGCCTATGGTAGGCCCATGGATTTCCTGACTGAAGACATGAAGTTAGAACTTAGAACTTAGTCTTGAAGGTGTTAAAGTGTATCCATGAGAAATGAGGCACCAAAGGCATCCGAGTGGGAAGCAGAAGGCATCCAGGTGGGAAAGTAGAAGGCATCTAGAGGAGCAAGTCAGATAGGGGGAGTAACTAACTACAAAGGAAGAACTTGGCAAAACAATGGGCTTTAGTAATGTGGTAAAGGTTTACCCAATAATATGCTGTTGCTAACTAATATTAACCTGTGGCTAAAAAGACACGTGCGTGCTAGGAAAGGTATGTAAGTAGTGGTTTGTAGTAATAAAGCATCTGCCTTTCTTCCTACTAAGTCACCAAAAATACATGTGTGTGTGTGATTTTTGACCGTCTCAACAATGACAACAAACTCTTCCCAAGACAACATCATAACATTGGAGATCAAAGGAGAAAACACAGTACAACAGTATTAGATGAGTTAAATTTTATATGCAATGTTGCAGTGGTATTGCTCAAGTTTCAGCACCAGAAAGCTTTTTTGAGCATTGCCAAGAGAAAAAGAAAGTAACTGGCATGATTTGTTCAAGATATATTCCAAGGGCAGAAATGAGATCTGTAATTCAGAGCTTTCTGTGCACTTCTCAGCACTGTTATTCTCATGGTGTGAGAACTAGATCTAATACTTATTCGGGGGAGGCAGATCTGCAGTCTGTAAGCAGAGCTGCTTTAAGTTCTTTTCTGGGGATTTTTATGACATGTTCTGCCCATAAGGATCTGAAGAAGCAGTTTATAGGAAAGTGCTTGTTTGGAAGAGTTATCTGCGCATGTTCCCTCCTAACAGCTCTGCTTTCTTTTTGCTCTTTGCTGAGCTTAGTCAGATTTGTTCGCATTTGTAGATTTGGGAGGGAGGCATGTTCTCATTGCACTGACAGCATTCCTTTCCATGTTCTTTCATGATGCCTTTTAGGGGAAGAGATATGCTACCCTCCAATCCTTCCTGCCTGAGTGCTACATGTAACTTGAAACACCAGCAATTAGTGCTTTTCCAGTTTCCTAGTTTAACTCAACCAGTGCACATTAAGAATTTCTCCTTCATGGCAGTGTGTTTCATACTATTTTACTAAAGATTTAATAGCTACTGAGTTTATAGAGTGATAATTGCCATATCACCTGTCTTAATGTCCTATCTTAACCTGACCATATTTGCTCTGCTGTATTTACAAAAAAAAATTATAAAAAAATTGTAAGTTCTGACAGGAGACATGTTTTTTTTTTACTACAAGGGTATGTAAAATGTTTATTTTTATTGTTGTGTCCCACCTTGATACATAAGGTTTTTCATTATGCTTTGAAATATGAATGTGCTCCTTGTTTTACTCGGCATACGGGAGATTAATATCTGCAAAGAAAAGTGACAATACAGGAGTAAAGCAGTGTCCCTGGGACATAAAAAAAGTATAAGTTCAAAATTTAAAGCCTCCCCCTAAAAGACATTTCAGTGGGATATAAAAGACCTTATGACAGTATAAACAGAATATACATGCTCTTGGATGGACATCTGTGATAAAAAATGGTTTCCTTGTTTCTGGGAGATAATAGCAAAAGTATATAATGTCTACCATAAAGCATTATCATCTTTAATCACATTTCACAAACTATTATTCCTGCACAAAGCAGTGCCTTTCTATTACTGTAAGCTATTTGGATATATTTCACAAGTCTGTGTGTTATTATACTCACTGAGAAGCATATGCAATGCCTATATTTGAGCAATTTGATTTTCTTGGCACGAAGGAACTACTGAGTGTCATGAGGAGGTGCTAAACAATAACATCGTTGCTATGTGTTTAATATTTTCATTTAAGATCATCACAGTTCATCTTTGTAATTGTGAATTAACTAGAATATGTAAACTAGGAAAAGCTGTCGAGTCTTATATCACATAAAACATGCTCAATTAGCCTGCAGGGGGTATGCACTGAAGCCCATTTTGAATTGGGATACCCACAAAATGTGACAAAAGTTTACAGTGAAAGAGTTAAGTAGTTCAGAAATTAGAAAAGAATCTAGAAATTTAGTCTGGAAAGCCATTCTAAGAAAAGCATTATCCTGTCAGTCTCCCTTGTTTTCATCTTGAAATTTCGTTTTCAGATGAGTGCATTAAAACATTGCTTCTGTTAGAAATGTACAGTTTAATGCTGTAGACAGTCAGATAATGGCAAGTGGATTTGACCTTAAAGAACTTATTGCTTCACTCCTCTTTTATTATAAAAGTCATCAACATCCTTAATTTTAGCTCGGCAAATCACTACATAAATATATAGTAAGTTTTCTACTGAAACAGAAATGTGTTTTGAATTTTTGAAAAAGAGGCAGCATTTTCTTGATTAGGTTTAATGATATAATATCCAGAATCATGTATGCCAGCTGAATTCCAACTCTGAACCTACAGAAATGTAAAGTGGTATTTTATATATTTTATATGCAAAACATCATATTAATATCACATTAAGGCCATATATGTAACTATTCTGAAAAGTCATACAGGGGCCAAACTGCACAAAAGTAATGCACCTCTTTTCTTCAATATGTCTTACATTTTGCCTTGGTCTGTATTATGTACATCGATCTCTATTATTTTCTACAGAAAATAGTTAAATCTCTTCTAAATTTATTATCTGTACATCAGAGGATATAGAAATTTTGTATTGCTAGCATGTATTGACTATGCCATCAAGCTTTGATATAGAAATTCAAGTCTCTGTGTCTTCCTACAGAGATACTTTGTCTCTCATGACACAGAAGCTTATAGTGTTCTCATCTGGAAGTATTAAAAAATTCTGACTCAGACTATTAAAAGTCACAAGTCACATGGCCTAAAGCTATGATGCAAAACCCCTACATTTTTTGGGGTTGTCTTTTATTTGTAATTTTGAACTCTTTTAGGAATACTTGAGTATTTTTGTCAAGTTTCTGGATTCATGGAGGTCAGAAAGCAGAGAAGAGAAAACAGGGTTTTGAGTGGGAGGACCAGAGATACAGCTGGCATTGATGATTCAGTCCATATGTGGATTATAATACTTGATGGGATGAAGAAGTTTCTCTTTTTAGATTTTTAGGCAGAACCTGAACAAGATGATCCAAAATGCCAATTCTTGGAGATAGAATTAAATTCTGAGCTTTAGTCATAGTATAGTATGAAAAGAAAGGGATTTCCGAAAATCTCACAAGAAAAGATATGGAGTAAATATCCAGGAATCAGGGCCCAGAGAAGGTGACATGTAAAGGACTAAAAAAGACAAGCAAGCTTAGGGACTAATGGAATGACCTGCAATTCTTTAGCAGACACTGAGCCACCAGAAGGTGATGCTATTCCACTTATTCTTCACAAAAGAAGGACAATGTGGCAACCTCTTTGTCAAGACAGAAACATGAAAAAGTTAAGAAATTAATACAAGTGGCACTGCTGCTGACTACAGCAGAACAATGCATGCTCTGGTTTCAGTCTCAGGTCCTACGTTCCTAACTGCAGTTTAGTGGATATCTTCAAAATGATGGATCACAGAATCACAGAATGGTTTCGGTTGGAAGGGACCTTAAAAATCATCTATTTCCAACACCCTGCCATGGGCAGGGGCACCTTCCACTAGACCAGGCTGCTCAAAGTTCTGCCCAACCTGACCTTGAACTCTTCCAGGGATGGGCTGGCCACAAATTCTCTGGGTAACTTGTGCCAGTGTCTCATCACCCTCATAGCAAAGAATTTTTCCTAATATCTAATCTGAATCTACAATAAAATTCTGAGAAAAAAAAAAAAAAAAAAAAACAAAACAAAACACCAAGCATTGGTGATCTGTAGATATCTGCATCGAAGCTAGCAGCCTGCTAGCACTTTGTAGCCCAAGGAAAGACAGGTCATTCTAAGGACTGTTTAATTCTATCTGAAAGGAAATACCTAAAATGATTAATTGTGCCTTACCAGTGTCTCTTGTCTATACTGACAAATGATAATTAACTCAGATGTAGATGTCTGTACCTACCTCTGAGGTTGCTTTCTACTTAGAGAAAGGGTCAGGTTCTTAACAATTTATTGACAATTTATTTATTTATTTAATTTCTGAGATGAAATATGTACAGTATTCTTATGATTTTATTAATATCAATTGATACTGTTTCCTATTTAATGAAAATTATTAATCCTTACTGTTTGGTCGAAAGATAGATGTGTCATGGTGCATGCACATATTCTTCATCTTCTTCCTCCATAATGGGAACTCAGCCATGTTTTTCTTTAAGTTGTCAATGAATCCTTTATCTTGTCAAGGTGATCTCCTGCAAAAATGTTTCACAAATATACTGATTTTTGAGCATAGGTACAAAAATAATTTATTACTTTAGGTATGTCTGACAGAGATTTTGTTAATTAAATTTTAGCTTCATTATTAAGTTTGCCCTGAAATAACTAGATGGCTATAACCATGGTCTTCATTTATAGTGAGCCTACAAAGCAAGAAATGAAAAGCATTTTCTCTTTTGATACTAGAGTCAACAAGTTAAATTGCCAGATAAAAACCCTCTTTCTCAGAACATATAGCAAGTGGTGGCTGGCTCTGTTTAGTTGAAATCTCTTCCTGTTGAATGTGTCCAAATCATATCATCTCAGATGTTACAAGCATTCCTGTATGAAGGAACATGATGCCCATCTTTTCCTACTTCAAAGCAGGGTATTTGATTTATGTTTCTATGCTGGGTTAGATTATTGTTTCTTTGAATTGACTTGCAGGGTGTAAGGGGTGTGTGAAGCTGCTGGCCCTACAGAGCGGAGACCTAAGGAACTGCATCCCAGAGCTGGACCTGCTTGCTTGTAAATTCAAAGTGAACATCTCTTCCTCTGCTGCATATGTCCTGGCTGCTGGGTAGCCTGATTCTCATTTTACAAATGGAAATATCTGACTCAGAGGAAGATCTTTCAATTAGCTATCGGGTAACCCAAGGTAGCTCTAGAGTGTTCTGGTTTTGTCCTTTTTCAGGGAGGACTAGTTACTTGTCAGCCTTTAGGATTACTTTATCTAAGTGTTCCTGTCTTCAACTTGAGAGGTTTGTAGTTTGATTCCTTGTTGAATATGTGAAAATCTTTTTTGAGTACATAAAGATGTGAATGTGATGAATTTTCTACAGTCACTAAATAGAATGATAGCCAAAATTCTTAACATAGCGCATACATTTTTGAAAGAAAGAAAAATTGGGCTAAGTATATTCTTCCTTTCCTGAACATTTTCCTGGTAGACTTCCCACTGGCAGGCATGCAGATTCTTCACCTCCTGACACAGACCTCGAGTGTATTCCACTATGCTTTCCTGTTCTCTATGATAATGAGCATGCACCCATTATGCATCTGTGAAGCTTTGTCTGCTTCATTTGATATTGATGTATTAACTGATTTAAGTGTTATTTTTGAGAGTGATAGGATTATTGCCCTAGTCACTCCTTCCAATAAACTCAGATTTACATCAAACTCATCCCTTCCATCACCTTCCCCAAACCAGCCTTCTTGAACCTAGCTGGCAAAGAACAGCTACCCAATATGAAGACAGGTTTTTTTAGTTTTGCTACTTTAGAATACTTTGTATAAGCTTTAAGAATTAAAGATTCTAATCCACATTAATCTTCCAAACATTTTCGTGCACCCTTGTTGTTGATATACTGAAATAAAATTATAATTCACTGAAATCCCTTGACAGCAAGAAGGTGCTTGATGTATGAATAACAGCTGACATGTCTTCTGTATAATCACGCAGAGCTGGCTGAGCAATAGGGAAATGCATTAGCCAGAAGAAAGCAATCTTTGCTTTTGGGGTCAAAATATACTGATGTATTTACCTTCAATTTTTTACTAGATTTGTAGGTCTAGAAAAATGTGTGCTGTCTAGTCTGAGAAAAAAAGAATAAAATTATTTAAGCCAACAAAATATGATGGCAATGTAGCATTAGCATATACAATAACTTGGAGAAAGCAGGATGAGGAGAAGCTCCAGAGTGTTCAGGCAATGCAGAAAGCACTGGGGTTTGCTGCTTGTGTACACACAGTAGACACTACTTAGGATATAGAATCATAGAATTAACTAGGTTGGGAAACACCTTTAAGATTCTACTTACTGTAGGAACCCTTCAAAGCAGTGCCTTGAAACCTGCACCTCAAGCAATGAATCAGGCTATACTCAAAACAGTAAACAAAAGGAGTTGGTAATTTGTTGGTGATTACATATTAGCAACTTGCATCAAGCTTTCTCAACAGTAACAGAAGACAAATGTAATCACTTTGGTGGAAATACATTTGAGCATTATTGTTTACATTGTTTATTGCTGTTTTAGAGGTTGTCTTAAGATCATTTAAAATGTTAAATTATTAACAATAAATTAGAAAATTTTTACACTCATCATCATTATCACCATATTAATGTCCCTTCTTTAGAATACGTGTAAAAGCAGCTAGAAGGCTGCATTATCCAAAGACAAGCTAACCCACCTAAAGAAAAAAAAAGAACAGTTACATTCATGATTGATGGTAAGTAGAAAAAAATTACTTTGGTCTGCATTCTTGGAAGCTGTCTGAAATACTATTTTTAGACATAAGATACAGGAATCTACCTCAAAAAGCAGCTCCCAGCCACTTGTTTCTCAGACAAGCTTCTGGACTCAAGTGACTGGACAATCAAGGCTAATGTTTGGTGTTGAACTCCAGAGGAACAGATATACTAATGAACACATTATAGATGGCAGTGAGACTTTTTCTGTCAGTACATCATTCCTCATTTTCATCTTTCACCCCATCACAGGTAAAGGCTGGTATTCTTAGGAGGACTGCCTCCTAAGTGTCTGCCTAAGGTTGGCCTCTCCATTGCACTGACTCATTGCTTTATGCAGCTGTGCTCCAAAATCATTCCTCAAAATGACTGTTTAAGGTGAAAGAAATGTTACCATCACCACTTTCCACAAAGAAAAAATCAAGAAGCATGCTTTCCTTGACTCTTTCACATAGACACCATTTTTGGTTTTGTTTTCCCATTGCTATAATTAGAAAAGGCACCCTAAATGCTAAAAGTTGTTAGCTTTCCAGTGCGCTTCTTGAAGCAAAATGACAAGGCATATACAACAAATAATGAATAACACTGGACTTCAATTCATTTGGCCACTTAGACATAAACACGTTAAGGAAATCACATAATTTCCTAGAGAGTTTGAAGCACAAAAAATAGGGAAAATACTTGGCTCAGTGAAGAAATTGCTTATCCAACACCAGTAGTAACACATTTAAGAGATTAATTCCCTCTTTTGAAAGATCTTTTACAATGGAAGATGTCTTTTTTTCTCCCTTATGAAATATGCCTACAAAGATGTATGAAAATAAACAGCATTCTTTGCAAAAGAAAACATAAGTTAAAAGTGTCCTGGTTTTATAACTATCTGGATTATAGCCCACCCTCTCCAGAAATCTATCATTTTTTATCTTAAAGACATGTGAACTATAAAAAAGGTATTGTTCAAATGCATCGTTTAAATGGGACTTTCATTTGTTATGTCACTTTAAGGCTTCTCGAGGGAGCTGGCTGCAAGTTCCTGCTGGAAAACCTTAGAAGATGAAAGGGAAAAATGTACTATTTATTGAGTGTTGACTGTGTGTTTAGCCCTGCACAACAGAAGGAGCAAAATATACCATTTCCCAAGAGAGATAGTTTATATTAGGTGATATAATACAAGCACATGAATTTCCTGTAGAACAACAAAATCCCTGGCTTCAACAATGTGTTAAAGTATAGGGTGCATGGTAGACATTCAATTTACAGTGTATCATCTCTGGAAAGTGTGGTGGAAATATATATATTAAAGAGAGATTTGAAAGACAAAAGGCATAAAAGGAAAGATAGAGATATGAAGATGAGTAGAAGACAAAGACTCCACTGAGAGAACTCTTTTCAGTTACCTGAAAGTTTCTTAGTATTGAACTGTTCTTTAACAAGCAAAAACATTTCAAATTCTTTCAACACTCTTGTAGTAGCTTGCGTGAAATCTCTGCTCTCCATGATTTACACATCTGTTATACTAATGAGCAAAGGGGCACAGATTAAAAATGCACATGTATGCATGGATCTGAATTGATTTGCATAAAATTAAAGGGATTTATGCTTGCATATTGCCTTTGAGACACTCAGGCTTCCAGTTTTGCAATGTTTTTAAGTTTTCTGACTCTGCTTTGCATGTACGCTGTCTCCTTAATGCTTTGACCTTTCACATTATTTTTATACAGTCAAAAAACAGCAGGGAAGAAAGTGCAGTAAGGAAAAACTGATCTGCAGGAAAGCAGTGATGAAGCAGATGGGAGAAAAGATGAGGTATTTCCTTCATGTGAGAGACTGTACTTTTTCTATTTAATTATATATAGTACTAACTGGCCACTCCTTTACTCTCTCACCAGCATTGTTCCTTTAAATTACACAGAATTTTATTTCAATCTTTGCATCACAATTTCAGATTTTTTTCTTCCCAAGCAGGCATAGCACACAGACTGTTCCTCTCACTCAGAAAAATCTTCCCAAAGTCTTCTGAGCACACCTATCTATTTGCCACTTCCTTTTCCCCATCCTTCTTGAATTTCCTGGTTTCATGGGGACTCTGTGGGTGAGAGGAGTTCTGACTAGGTGAGGATTAACTTTTTAGAGACAGAAGTAAAAACGAAGCCAGCTGCCCATTAGCAGTGCAAATAACATTTTGGTATCATTTCCAGAAGGATATCCTAGACCAGGATATCTCTGCTGATCCACATGGATGTATGCCATGGGAAATACATTATCTATTTAGGAAAACCTGCAAACAGAGTGGGTTTGAAATGCACTTTTTTATTGCCTGTGTGCTTTAATGCTGTTTCTTCTATGGTAGTGTTTCTGTGATAAACTCATTCCTCATTAAATGTGCACACAAGATACAGCAGGCCAGAAGTTTAAGGGCTTGTTTATTTTTCTACTTTTGTTCATAAGGAGAGTGAAAACAAAATAAGTTTATGACTTCAGGTGCTACTTTGCAGAGTAGCCACAAATCTCTACATTGAAAATAACCAACAGAGAATGGCTGAATCTGCATCATGATCTAATCAGTTCTAGGATTATAAAAGACAAGATAAAAGAGCAGTGCAGAGCTTTCTGCTTTATACTGTTCCTGAATAAGCAATGTCTACATCTCCAAGAGCTTTACAGATTTTATGTTTAGGATAAGGATTTCTTTGAGTCAAAATATCAGGATCAGATGCTGCTATAGTAGGTGGGGGGATCTAGACACACTGTAGATGTAAGAGCTCTGATGAGCTTTGATGTCTTTCATGTGACATGAATTGCATTGTGCTGAACAGTGTTTGTGGTTTGGAGGGAAAGAGCTATATCTAGTTCTGCTGCTACCTTGTTAAATCTATAGCTGTGTTTCATGCACCATTTATAATGCATAGGAGCAGAGCAGAGGAGACCTAATCATTCATCTCAAGATGTTGGTTATTCTACAGCCACAGAAAGCAAGGACATGCTCTCTGGTGATCACTCACTAAAGGAATTCATTTGTCTTCCTCCCCACTGCCTTCATAAGCCTAATGAGCCCAGGAGAGCTCCAGCTTGTGACCCAGGCAGAGGTGCAGGCCTCTGGGTGCTGCAGGGATTCCTTTAACTGCTGAGCCATGGCGCGAGGACTAGCCTGGCATTACCTGCAGATACAGGCAAAGAGCTGGGTACACAGAGGGACTGGTGTTCACCCTTCTGCAACCGCAGCTCTTCAAAGTGTCAAACTTTGCAGTTTCCCCTAAATCAGGAGGGTTAGAAAGCCCCTAATCTGCCTAGGTGCTTCTGGTCTTCAGCAGTGTTGATATCCGATGTGCTGGATAAGACAGGCAGGTGTGAAGGAACCTGGTCATGGAGTTAAAAGACACAAGAAGAACTGAACACCAGCAATGAGGTTACTGCAGGACAGTCACATGATCACCAGCTGATTGGTACACTTGGTTCAGCCTTTCTTGCACTGTTTTAATTTACAAGGAACTCTAAATTAAGGAAAGAGCTGTGTTGGCTGCACAATATTTTCTTGAGAGGTTTTGTAATTTTTCATCCTTCCAATGTCAAGCAAACTCCATGACTTGTACCATTAACTTAAAGAAAGCTGCTGTTTTGTTTTGTTTTGTTTTTAGTAAACCAGCCTACCCAGAGTAACTATTGGCTTCTCCAATTTCTGGAAAGCAAAACAAAAAAAAAAAAAACTCACAAATAAAACAAACCCAAACCAGCAATCAGGTCCGAGTGACAGCTCTTCAAGGGCCAGAGCAGGGGCTCAGAAATTTCATTTTTCCTATGTGCACTCTCCTGGCAGGTCTGGGAAAACTCTTCCTTGCTCCCTTGGAAGAAGGACAGAAAGTGAGTAAACTACGTAAATTAGCCAGATGGTTTTAGATAGGAGGGGAGAAAACAGAGGATTCATAAACATCCCAGAGGAGATATCAACTTCTTTTTTTCCATAATCCTACTAATTAGGAAATTAATGTGGGATGTGGGATATGGGATATACCGATTGAATTCAGTCCTTTTCTGGAAAGGATTTTTATCCATATTAGGAATTCAGATCAAATTTATTGCAGGATAGCTCAAACTAGAAAAGTGTTCATAAAAAAGGTATTTCATTTTATTGAAATAATTAAACATGGCAGAAAGAATTACGACAGATGTTTTCTACCTCCTGTCTCAAAGTGTTTCCCTCCCTCTTGTTATCTGAGTGAAGATACTCTTAATTTGTTATTCTTCATAGAACCAGAGAATCACAGAGTGCTTTAGGTTGGAAGGGACCTGCTAGTTCCAACTCCCCTTGCCATGGGCAAGGACACCTTCCACTAGACCAGGTTGCTCAAAGCTCCATCCAGCCTAGCTTTGAACTCCTCCAGGAATGCGGAAGCCACAGTTTCTCTGCGTAACCAGTTCCAGTGTCTCACCACCCTCACAATGATGAAATTTTTCCTAATAATTAATCCAAATCTCCCTTCTTTCAGTTTAAAGCCATTTCCCCACCTTGTCCTGTCACCACATGCCTTTTGTAAAACAATCTCTCCCCAACTTTCTTGCAGCCCCCCCCTTTAGGTATTGGAAGGCTGATATAAGATCTCCCCAGAGCCTTTTCTTCTCCAGGCTGAACAAGCCCACCTCTCTCAGCCGGTCTTTATAAGAGAGGTGCTCACACCTCTGATTATCTTCATGACCTCCTCTGGACTTGCTCCAGCAAGTGCTTTTTATGCTGGACACAGTACTACAGATGTTGTTCTCATGAGAGCAGAGTAGAGGGGCAGGATCACCTCCTTCAACCTGCTGGTCATGCTTCTTCTAATGTAGCCCAGCACATGGTTGGCTTCTGGGCCGCAAGCACACACTACCAATTAGCGTTGAACTCTTTGCCAACCAACACCCCCAAGTCCTTCTCCCCAGGGCTGCTTTTAATGTATCCTCCACCCAGCCTGTATTGGTGCTTGGGATTGCCTCAACCCATGTGCAGGACCTTGCAGTTGGCCTTGTTGAACTTCCTGATATTTTCATTGTCCCAACTCTCAAGACTTTCAGGGTCCTGCTGGATGGCAACCCTTCCCTCTAGTGTTGAGCTTGAGGTTGTTGGCAAGCTTGCTCAGGATGTACTTAATCCTACTGTCCATGTCACTGACAAAGGCATTGAATAGGATCGTTCCTAATATCAACCCCTGAAGAACGCCACTCATAACTGATCTCCGCTTGGACACTGAGCCATTGACCACAGGATTTTGAGTGCAACCATCCAGCCAATTCCTTAACCACTGAGGGGTCCAACTGTCAGATCCATGGCTCTCCAATTTAGAGACAAGCATGCTGTGCAGGACACTGTCAAATACCCTGCACAAATCCAGGAAGATTCCCTTATCTGCCAGTGCTGCAGTCCCATCATAGAAGAGCACCAAATTCTTTCTCTTTTGCTCCATATTCTTAGTAGATTGGTGGACTCCAGGGGCACTGCTACTTCCATTCAGGAATATACTCCTTGAACAAGAAAGATTTTGGGCTGTCTTCCTAGACTTACGCCCCTAAGGGCACATAAGGAGGTTCTTCACTTCTTAGTAAGAAGCTCCCACACTTGTCATATTTATATCTGTTCTTTTCAGTTAGCTGTAGAAAATAACTCCTAGGGTGTAAATAGCGCATTAGCGTGCCCACATGAAATCCATCAGGGCTATCAACTTAAAGACGTAAAGGTTTATTAGCTGAAATATCTGAAGTACTTGTTCACAAACTGGACTACTGTTAAGTGTCTAGCTAATGACACTTGAGCACATCAATCACCTGTGTATAGTATAAGCACCACCATCACATTGTTAAGACTTCCATTATCCTGAGTGAAATGGAGACACAATGTCTATATGTCCTCTCTCCTTAACATTTTGAAGGACAATTATGGAGTTGTGAGTCAATTTCAACAGAGATAAAATTGGTCTATTAAGATTTCTGGGTCAGCTCCAGCTCATCTCCAACCTAAACTCTGATCTTCCTCAAAAAGATTTTGATTTTGCACTGATTAAATGAGAACTGGGTGAGGAGTTAAATAAGTGAGTCTGATAAGATCTCAGCTATTCAGTTCCATGGAACACAGTCATACAAGTTTTTTCTCCCTTTTCATTTTATTTGCCTAGAGGTCCTAAACCAAGGAAATCAAACTTTAAACTGATTTCTATTTTCTTTGCGTCTCCACAACCAACAGCACATGGTGACAATATCATATACAAGATAAATGGGCTTTGGAAATGCACTTTTCCTGTATAATTGAAAATAGAGCCACACATTAAAAAAGCATTTGCTTTTCAATGTTCTCTTGTACAGGGGAAATTATCTGGCAGAATGAGTGTAGGTCTGTGTTTCAAAGAGCTAAGTACCTTTCTGATCTTTCCCTCTTCCATCATTCTCTCTAGGATAGTAACTTGTATTTTTCTAGTTCTTCCAAAACAGAACATCCATCATTTTTTCTTATCTATTTTAAAAATTTCATCAAAAACCATGATTCTTAAAAGAATATTTTAGAAATGGTTTGAAAGAAATTCTTTCCAGAAATGAGTTTTAATAATTTTACTCACTGAAAACCTTTATGAAACCAGAGTTTTAAAGAAGGTTTTCCATTACTTTTCACTATTTTAAACATTCATCTTTTAGAACTGTTACATTATTCATATGCATTATCCAACTTTAAGTTTGGTTTGCTCTTTAACTCTATATATGTTGTACATTAATAATAATGTAGTTATTTCTTGGAAAGAACTGTATCAGATTGCTCATATCACTGACACATAGAATCATAGAGTCACGGAATAGTTAGGGTTGGAAAGGGCCTTAAGATCATCTAGTTCCAACCCCCCTGCCATAGGCAGGAACACTTCTCACTAAACCATGCCACCTAAGGCTCTGTCTAACTCAGCCTTGAGCACTACCAGCGATGATGCATTCACAACTTCTCTGGGCAAGCCATTCCAGTGCCTCACCACCCTTACAGTAAAGAATTTCTTCCTCACATCCAATCTAAACTCCCCCTGTTTAAGTTTGAACTCATTCTTGCCACACAGCTCAAATATATTTTGGCTCCAATGCTCTGCATGTTTTATATTCGAATACGCTAAGAGTATTCTATTCTATTAAAGTTACACTCTTTTCAGATATTGCTGTGAAAGGGCAAACTAAAGAATGAAATGGAATGCATCCTGTGGGGTGGCTGCATAGCTACTGTTCTAGGCCATGCCACATTGTTTCTGGCTCCTATATGCAGCTATCCTTCACATGGGCAAAGCCTATAGATTGGACATCTGAGGATATATTTCTGTCAGGAAAAGTTCAGGTAACTTAAAAAAAAAAAACAAAACAAAACAAAACAAAACCAAAGCAAACAAACAAAAAAGCAACAAGAAAAATAAATACTGTTACACAAGTGTCATGGTTTAGGCCCAGGTAGTTTAGGTCAGATGTTCATCTCTGCTTCGTCCCCGCTTCCCCTCCTCCCTGGCAGAGCATGAGACTCAGAAAGTCCTTGGTCAGACTGAGCATTCTAAGCAGCAACTGAAAACATTAGTTTTATCAGCGTTGTTCCCAGACCGAAAGTCAAAAATGCAGTGCTGCACCAGCTATCAAGAAGGAGAAAAATGACTGCTACTGCTGAGCCCATGATAACAAGCATTTTGGTTCAGTTGATATCCTGAAGGGAAAGAACGGCATACAGAGGGACATTGACACACTTGTGAGGCGGGCTGATGCTAACCTGAAGTTTAACTATGCCAAGTGCAAGGTCCTACACCTGGGTCGGAACAATCCCAGGCACAGCTACAGGTTGGGCAGAGATGAGATTCAGAGCAGCCCTGTGGAGAAGGACTTGGGGATGTTGGTTGATGAGAAAATGAACATGAGCCAGCAGTGTGCGCTTGCAGCCGAGAAAGTCAACTGTATCCTGAGCAGCATCAAAAGGAGCATGACCAGCAGGTTGAGGGAGGTGATCCTGCCCCTCTACTCTGCTCTTATGAGACCTCCCTTGGAGTATTGTGTGCAGTTCTGGTGTACTCAACATAAAAAGGACATGGAACTGTTGGAAGAAGTCCAGAGGATGGCCACGAGGATGATCAGCGAACTGGAGTACTTTACATATGAAGACAGGCTGAGAAAGTTGGGTCTGTTCAGCCTTGACAGGAGAAGGCTGCGTGAGACTTCAGAGCAGCCTTCCAATATCTGTAGGGGCCTATAGGGATGTGGGGGAAAGACTCTTCATTAGGCAATGTAGTGATAGGACAAGGGGGAACAGGTTCAAACTTCAAATTAAATTGGATATAAGGAAGAAATTCTTTATTGTGAGGGTGGTGAGGCACTGGAATGGGTTTCCCAGGGAAGTCGTGAATGCTCCATCGCTGGTGGTTTTCAAGGCTGGGTTGGACAGAGCCTTGGATGCCATGGTTTAGTGGGAGGTGTCCTTGCCCCTGGGAGGGGGGTTGGAACTAGATGATCTTAAGGTCCTTTCCAACCCTAACTATTCTCTGATTCTGTGATTCCAAGAATACTGCATATGGGCCCTGATTTTTTCCTTTTGGAATGCTTAGTCTTGTGTAATTGAAATTTTTCCTTTCTTTGTTTGTGTTAACTTTACTGCCATCACTTGGCTTATGTCTCATGCTAGACCATAGCTGTGTAGAAAAGTAGTTGCTGCAAAAGGAGAATTTGGCAGCTGAAGATCAAATTGGATTAAGACAGCATAGCTTAGGTTAAAAAAAGATCATCAGATTTTAAGCCTACTGCTTTGGCTAAGCATATTTTTTGGTCTGCTCATTGTTCAGTTGGGTATCTTATTCACTCACACATTTACTGTAAGTCCACATAATGGCAAAAAAAAAGAAAAATAAAAGGAAAAAAATCTCTTTCAAAAATGTTTTAGATTTTTGCATACCCCTTTGTTTGATATTGCTACTGAACACTGTTCATGTATCTGGTGCTTAACATGTTGTACTCTGATGGGGAGAACATTCTTAAAGTCCGCAATGACTCTAAATTAATTTCTAGGCCTTGGCTTTAATACATCAATAATTTAAGTCTTGTCTGGAACTCATTAAACAGATAAGCTGTAAACATTAATGGTAAAAATTCTAGAACTGGAACTTCTCAAATCTCCTTTTTAATCTATTAATTCTTCCAGTCATTACTGCCTACAAAAGAATCTCAGAATGTTGCAATTTCATGAGTTTACATTGAGTAAGAGGTTTGAATTTTGTCACCTGCTCCAGAGGAATTATTGCCCAGGTTTATCAAGAATAAATCAGCATGTTCTTGGGATCTGGGCAACAACCATTTATAAACAACATTAATCTGCCAGTTGTCTGTGTCCTTTAATCTAATTCTTGAAAGAAGCAATTCTACACTCAAATTCCATCCCAGCTCCACAAGCTTGCAGGTCCTTGGATACCGCAGCATGGGGTAGTAAACACAAACATCAGCCTTTTCCAACAGATCTACCTGGTTAGTGCATATGTAAATGCAATATTTTCCTATCCTTTACTGGTGCAGAAGTACTTATTGAATGAAAGAATGGTATATTTAACAATGGAGATCCTATTCGTGTAGCTGCAGTTCTATCTGGAAGATGATTTTAAAGTAGCCAAAGGAAAAAGCTATAGCAGCTAAGCCACTAATTTGTAGATGCGCTTGGTTAAAAAAAGGAACTAGCATAATGCTGGTTTCTGCTGTAATCAGCCAGTAGAGAAAAGATAATTTAATCATATCCTATTGGTTTTGACAGCATACTTCCAATGGCTCTAAAATGCAGGCTATTAAGTTTGATGTGCCTTGTAGTGCCCTGAAGTTCCTAAGACTTTTGAAGAAATAAATAAATCTTAATTTTTCTCTGTTGCTATGGAGCACTTCTTCCAATTTCTTCTCTTATGAAATTATCTTCGCCTGTATTTGCATTCTCCAGGTCTTCCTGCATGAGCTTTTTTTTCTATATAACCTCAGTTTATATGTACCAAGCATTTAATGAATGTTCTTATTCAGTTTGATTATAGTGTAGTATGGCCCAATTTCAGTGCAGGGCTTGGCTCTGGAATTTAAGTCTGGGGAGTGAAGGTGATAAAATTTGCATGAAAAACAGTTTGGGAGTGAGCTCTGAGGTCTTGGTGCTTAACAAGCCCTGGGGCAATGAGTTGGGGCCTTGATGGAAAGGAAGGTCGAAAAACAAGCCTTGGGGGGATGGGGAGGATGTAATTGCGGTGGGAGTCTCAGTTGACGATGTGGGGGGTGTGAGAAGGTCTACAGCATTGTGATTGGACTATTTACCTGGAGGTTTTTACAGGCGCCAATGAGATTGAATGTGGCATGCTTGTGGAGGTTGGGAAAGTACCAAACAAGAGGATAAAAAGGGCTTGGTTATAGTCAAGTTGGATTTGAGTCTCCTCATCAACTTGAGTCTGTGTCATGGTACGCCACATTTGAGCAGTACTTCAAGTTTAACCTCTGTCCCATATGTTGATTTAGCGGTTGATGTCCTACAGAGAATGTCACTCCCCTATTAAAAGCTTGAATAATTTGAAGCTGACATCTCAGATGCATCAACAATGCACAAAGCAGTAACATAATATGATTGACATGGAGATATTTTAATTAAAAAAATCCTGAATGTAAACTTGACAAATCAGCAAGTGAGACATGGAGATCACAGGAGAAAGAGAACTGAGGAATGACATGAGATTTTTTACAAAATTGCTTTTCTGTTAAAGTTACATTTCAAGCTAAACGATTAGCACTTAGCAGATCATCATGCACTGACCTTGACAGTATCACCCGGGCCAGATTTGCATACATATTCACATGCATGAATAGTTCTCAATTTTTCCATTACATTAGGCTCAAACAGGTTTATTTTCTCTGTCATCATGCATGAATGTCTCCTCTTGCCACCATATTCCTCTTGAAATTAAAATAGCATGTTTGTCCTTACGGTAACTCATCATACTGGTGCAGTACCTCCCTATAGCTGTCTCCCTGAAAAGCCTAATTCCACATTAAGCCTGAGTTTTATAAAGTGATTACTGTTCTTTTGCAGAAATTCATTAATGACAAAGCAATAATCATTCATGCTTGGGATGTGGTACCACCTGCTTTTGGATCACTGTCATTGATTAATACTGTGCAATTCTAAGAACTTTATAAAGCCTGTCCTGTTATCAGGTATTACCTACTAACACTAATACTTGTATCACAACAGCAATGGAGTAAAGGCTGGGTTCTTTCTTCACAAATAAGGTGGAGATAATATTTCTTTTGCTCATACTCAGCACTTAGCAACACCTGGAAGTTACCATATTCTATAGCCAGTGGCAAATTCTATAGGCAAAGCTCCTTGTTCTTCTAATGACTTCTGCAAGTTTTTGTTTTCGAGGTGACTTAGCTCTCTAGCAAAGCCAATTACTTGCTACTAGATATGCATAGGAGGAGGAAGTCCCACTTCTTGAAGGGTTTTTAAATTTTAAGAGATGAATATGCTGAATGGAATGAGTTTGCTGATGGATCTAAATGAAACGTGATCACCTGCAAATTGCTTCAGTGTAGAAGACTTTTATATTACAATATTTTTTATTTTATAGCAGTTATATTATTTACACAGATAGTACAAAATAAGTTCAATAAAATATTATTTGACTGGTAAAAATTGAAACATGTTGCTCTAAAATCTATCAATATGGAAGTAAACCTGAGAGAATAATTTGGCTGACCAGTCAGTATGTGTCTACTGTATACTGCTGAGTGTATCAACATAACACTCATTTAATGGGACAGATTAGAGACTCAGAATTCGATGCAGTTCTTACATATACGTGAAATTCTTTAATATATTCTGATTTCCCTGCCATTATGGGATGACACAATTCTGCAATCAATCTTGTGTCATATTTTCCAGACTTATGAAATATGGATGTCTTAACTATTAATATCAAATGGGAATAATTCAGTATATTCAGTATCAATGTGCCCAACACATAATGATAAAAAAAAAAAAAAAACCAACCAAATGAACAAAAAACAAACAAACAAAAAAAAAAATCACCGAAAAACCCCAAAAGCAAACACCATTTGATTCAGGAATTTTCAGGTTTAGCTGGAAAATATCTGCTAAAACTTCTCCAATCAGCCTTAGATGTTTTTCATTGTTTTCAATACTTTCTAATCTAGAAAATACAATCTCTTTTTACAATGTCATTTTTAATGGTATAACATTGCTTACTGAGACTAGCAAACTGCATAATGTCTGTGCTTGGATACCTCATGAGGAAGAATTTGAATATACAGACCAAATTTCTTTATGGTGAAGTTTTCTGTGTTTGCCATTTTTGACAGCTGAAACTGAAGTTCCTGCGACAGTGCTGCTCAACCTTTAAGTACAAGGGGTATTCAGCTCAGCAAAGAGATGTCTGCATTGATAGTTTGAAATAGATTTCAAATTTTATGATTTATGTATAAGATCTCTTACTCAGTACTGTAGGGGAAGTGTAACTGCAAAAAAAAACCCTGGGAAATATTTGGTTCAAATTCCCACTCAAAGTAGGGCTAACTAACTTCAAAGTTATGTCAGGTTGTTCTTGGTCTTGTGCTGAATAGAGATATCAGATTTTTCTGAGCCCCTCTTCTATTGTTTTCCCTGTGAATCATTTTCTCTGTGAATATTTATTTTTTCTTTCTTCAATCAATTTTCCTTGGTTGCCTCTTGCAATGCTTGCCCCTTCTTCTTTTGCAGTGTCTCACGAAAAAAAAGTACTAACTCTATTCCTAAGTAGCACTTAGGTTGTTGAGGGCAGTAACTCGATTTTCTTTCTCATTCTCTTCTCCATGCTAAGCAAAATCAGTTCTCTCAGACTCTGATCTATCATATACTCCAGCCCCTTGAGCAGCGTGATGACCCTTTGTTGAATATATCCAATTTTCTGATCCCTAACTTGTTCTGGAGGACCCCAAACTGGATGTAGTATTTCAGATGAGGTATCACAAATACCAAATAGCTGGAATAGATCACTTTCCTTGACCTTCTGACTACATGTTTTCTAATACTGTTTTTTCTGCAGCTACTCTTGCTTGCCTCAGAAGCACACTCCAGGTACATGTTCAATTTGTTGTCTACACGGACAGATCATTCTCAGCAAATGTACTTTCTAGCCAGCTGGAGTCCAGACTTTAGTGTTACATGAGGCTGTTCTACTTCACATGGAAGAATTTAATTTGCCTTTGCTGAACCTCATGAAACTTCTCTCAGGTCTTTCAGCTGAAATGCATTCCTAACCCTCAATGTACTAACCTATACATAATCTACATGGTAATTCAGTTCATCAGGTACCTGCCTCAGGAAATAGAGCATGCAAATGATAAATCTGTAAAAAATTAAGGAAATAAATATAAATAATAAAGGAACTGCTGTGTGTATGTCTAACAAACTCCTTAGTCTGTGGCAAGCCTCCCAGCGCTGTAGAAGCATAAGCAGTATTATGAAAACTTGGGTCAGGCCTTTTTGCAACACTGAAAACAGTAATATCTGTTAAAATAACTTAATTCACTTATTTATATTAGAAACAATAACATGTCTTAGGATAAAATCTTGAATTTGAGCAGTATATTCACTATAGCAATTTTAGAGGCATGTTGCAGTTTTCAGTGTATTTTGTAGGTGCACATAGCAAAAGTATTTTTATTGCATCTTTTCAACTTGCTGAGTTTGTGATAGAGTTTTTCTTGCCTTTGTCATTTTTGTAGGTCATGCTTTAACCTACATCAGTAATATTTCCATAGCATGAACAGTGCCTGCTGTACCTTGACTTATCACATTTACTTCCACCATTGTGAATTCAATTGGACAAGAAGTGGTTATAGCTTTTTTTGGGAGGTCAGATATGATTCAAAGAAAAAATTCTTACCTACGTGAGATATGCTTTTTTTTCTAAATCATGGTCTCATTCACTTTCATCTGATTCTATAGAATTTATTTACACCCATCAGCTACCTCAGTGCAGCTACACACTACCTTCTTTACACTCAAGCACTACCTAAGCTATATTTATAGCTTAAACCTTTGGTTATGAAAAAGATCTTTAATATTCTCCTATATAATTGTAATTATCATCTGCAAAGAAAAAGAGAGCAATCTACGTGAAGTCTTTCAAGTAATCCATAGTCTCATGGATGCAATGCAGCTATCATACAGAGGCAGTATCATAGGCACCACCAACAGCTACACAGATCAAAGCTGGTGGATGTCTCCTTGATTGTTTATTTTTTCTTTTTTTACAGAAGAACATCTCAGCAGTGTTGCCTATGGTCCAGGAGAAATGTGGTGATATGGCTGAAAAAATTGTTGGCACAAAGAACAAGTATAAAAGATCAGAAAAAGAAACTAAAAAAGATGCTCAAGCTGGGAGCTGGAGCAATGGAGTCATGTTCTGATTTGCCTTTAGGGGATTAAAGTCTGGTCTTTAAAACTCAGAGTTTTATATGTACTTTGAGCACCAATTTGTTTCATTGCCTTTTAAGTTAGACAATTGAACACAACCAGTATATTTTCAGGTTAGGGGATCACCTTGTTTTGAACTGTACTGCATTCAGTCTGTACAACTTTTGCAACATGTTTATAAGGAAAAAGGCAGGGTCTAGAAGTTAAATTTAAAGTATGTAAGCAAAAGTTCCCCCAATATAATTGCACATCAAACTGTTTCTGCTGTGTAAGTAACAGATTCATAGCACTGGGAGGATATTCGACTCCAAATTTTCTTCTTGTGTAAATTGGTGTAATCCCACAGAAATTTACAGACATGTAGCAAACAGAAGGGTGAAATTCATAGGCATGGTAATGGTGGAATTCCTAGTATAAAAAGTACTAGCCTACCAATTCCATCATATCATGGATTAATTCTTGAGGGCAATGGTAGGGCAATTATGAAACTCATATCATAGTTGTCTTACACATGGAATTACACCTGTGAAACCACAGAAATGGAAAGCTGGTGTTATGTTTCATTGAATATCCCTACCATGTGGTGCAAGATACAGAACAAAGTGTTATATTATGGGTTAAAAAGAAAAAAAAAAGACAAGTATAGATCAGTTAATAAAAAAAAGGAGACCTAGAAATGAATGAGACAGAGAAAATGTTTACATTAAATATTTTTGTGTCAATTTTAAAACAAAATAGTGACAGTAATCAGGTCTTTAAATATATTAATTTTCAAAGTAAAATGTATTAAAACGAAGGGTAACTATGTTTTAGACAAAGTAGATGTATTCAAGTGAGGAAGTCCCCATTCACCCTAGAGCACTAAAGGTGTTAGACAATGTAATAGCTGAATCATTAGCAATTATGCTTAAGAATTCTGGAGAACTGAATAACAAACACATTATTTATCCTTGAAAGGGAGAGTATGGAGGGCTTGGAAAATTATAGCTCACAGCACTCAAATTTAATGCCTGCAACGAATCATTAGGCAATCAGTTTAAGTATCTAGAAGGTAAGACAGTGACAAAAACTATTAAATATTTGTTCTTTAAAAATAAATCAAGCTGAACAACCTCTTTTTTTAAAATAAAACGAGTCACTTAAAAGGTAAAGTACAAGGAAAAGGTAATAAATGTAGCAGACTTTGACTTCAGTACAATTTCGTGTATTGTCTCAAATGGTTCTCTGATTATGCAGTTCTCAGAAGCAAGCTGAGGAAGCATAGTGGTGATGAAATCATCACCAGGTAGGTGTGCAATAGGGTAGAAGATATATCACTGAGAACATGTATTTATCGCCAACCTTAGAAGACATCTTAAGGTCTTAAAGGAGACTCTCCACAGCACCGTTATAGTTGATAATTTCTAAAGCAACAGAAGATGGTAAAACGTACAATTTATACTGTTTGCAGCTGATACCAGGCAGGTGGAACTATGAAAGCCTTTAGACCAAGATGAGGATGAGATAAAAAAGTGATCTATTGAAATTGAACCAGTGTCATGAAATAAGAAATATCAAAAAGGAAAAGCAATGGGAAACAAAAAAGAATATGAGATATATCATGCGATGAGGTTTACAAAAACAAATACTATTTTAAATTCGACTTTTTGGTATATGTGGGCAGTATTATTTTGAGCTCAGCACATTGGAGTGGCTACTTGGTACATGGGAGCTCAACTTTCATTCTTTGCTGAACCCAGGACAACAGGGTATATCAAGACAGTGCAGTGTTGTGAACCTAGGCAAGATCCAGGGTGGGGTGGGGAGAGAAAGGATGAGACCTGTACAGCATGATGGTCATTATATCATAACTACATCCTAATAATTCATCATTCTTAGTGAAGAGCTGATGAAGAATCTGTTTCCTAGGCATATGAGTGAGCAAAAATAATATCTTGATCAATTCCAAAGCTTGGATGAATATGATTTTTTAACTGCATAAATGACAATGAATCTATGGCAATCATGTTTTAATTCGGGTAAAAAATTTTAAATAATCTGTGGTTCCTGGGATTCAACTATTTCAAACGAACCATGAAGAAACTGGACTGGCACTTAGAGATACATTTTAGCGTATAAATTTTGGGAGAGCAAAATGTTTTTGTAAATCTTTATGTGGTTTTGATCTTTCTTTTAGTTTTGGTTCTTCAAAATCTCCCAAGGCAGGTTTTTTTATGAGTAATTTCAGTAAGGTTTTGATCAGTGGCATCATATTTGCTTGTCTTAAACACACAAAATGACAAGATGTGACAGAAGGAATTGAGATAGTTGCATTTTTTTGCCTATCTGGGAATTATTTGGCAGAAACTCATCACATTTATTTTTCCCTTCCTCATTCCTGTCAGTTGTGACCGCAGTCTGGCATATGTCCTTCCTCAAGTCCTCCTTGCCTCCCCTCAGACTATATGGTGAGAAAAGCAGCACCTCCTCATTCATTGAAGTGGCACTAGCAGCACATATAGTCTTAACTCTCTGCTATTTTAGAGGCAGTTTTATCTGCAGTTTTATTCTGTTTCAGATGTGCTGGGGATGTCTCCTCCACCCCACACAGCTACTGAGCAACAACAAGGATAAACCCTCTTCTAACACCATGAAACTGCTTTTGCATCCATGGAAAACCCGTCTGTCCTCATCACTGGAGCTATAAAAGAGAAAGATAATTTCATCCCTAAACCATCTCATTACTTTGTACAGCAGACCACAAAAAAAAAATCTAATATCCTGGGTGGGAACTACTAAGCTGGATCTCAGTATGAGCTGCTTCTGGCAGAACTATGTACCCATTCTTGTCCTCTTTTATAAAGCATCATAAAGAGGAAACTCAGAATCACTATTCTTTTCACTCATCTCAGCCAAAATGGTATAATTGCATCGAGGTTATATTTCTGCATCTTCATAATAATTTTTTTTAAACCCCATTTGAAAATCTCTTTTTTTAGCTTTTCATACCTAGTTTCATGTTCATATTTGGAGTGCTAGCGGTATGTTATCCATTCACTATCTTGCATACAATAGATTAAAATGCAGTACTTTGAAGACCATACAAGAACTTGATAATTTATTATGTTTTTATATGTCAATGCACTGTCAGAAATAAATGTTTTTCAATTAGGAGCAGAGAACCAAAAGTACTTCACATTCTGAATCATGTTTTGCTATTATATGAATTAAACACTCTTTTTTTGGGTTGGAAATTCAGACTAGCTAATCAGTTATAATTAGCTATGGAGCAAAGGTACAAGTGTCAGGATATTATAAGAAGTTATTCTGTGTTATGACTTTCAGTTTAATAAATTATAACATCAGTTGTCCATCACCATTGGATCAGGCTATGGATTCCTGGGATGACTTGTGGCATATAATATGGTATAATGTGTGGTGTCCCTGTCCATGGCAGGAGGGTTAGAATAAGATGATCTTAAGATCCTTATTCTAAGACTATAAGATTCTATGATTCTATTATCCAGATATCCAGATCTTATAAGGACTTACACATGCACATAACTTCCTGTCTAAGATACTTCTTGTGATTTCACTGAGAATAATTACATGAATAAAATTAAGCAAGTAGAGGAAACGTAAGAATTAGGTTCTCAATAACAACATTAAGATAGCTATGTTACATTTACCACATATATTTATTATACTATATCCAGTTAACAACATAAACCACAATATGTTAAACAGTTTACTAGAAAAGTAAGCACAGAGAATACTGCATAGCTTGTAGGTTTAAAATGTTATTACTGGTCTCTGTGGCAGGTTTTCTCAAGAGTGCTTCAAGAATTTTGCTGTGTATGAGATATTTTTGTTCTTTTTCACCCAGTTATAGTGGCAGCAGTTTAAGTCATCTGTGCTAAGCTGTGCAAGGAGAGTGAGAAATAATGCCACAAAATGGTGGAGTGGCTCATATAATTTCACAATGAAGTCTACAGTAAAAATAATACAGTATGTAAAGGTGATGCTCTGTGGGAGGCAAAATGGAACCTAATAACTAATCCAGTTCAGGGAAAGATGGGAGGGTTTTAAGTGTAGAAATCATGGAAAAAGGACAAAAAGTATCAGTTCAAAGTATAAGTATTATGTACATCCAAATCTAAAGCTTTGGGGTTTCAATCGAGAATTCAATTTGAAATCTGTGCAGAAAAAAAAAGAGTACATTTAGCAATCACAGTTTTGTGATTTAACAATCACAAGACTGAGCCATTCTTTCAACGCTACAGGATGCATCAGTTGGGGCATTTGTATTTGAGATACAAGAAGATTCATGTCACAGTGGTTGTACTTCTTTAGGAATATCATGTGAAATTTGAGTCATTCTGTTCAAGAAAAAAAAATCAGATTGGGAGAATTTGATGAGAGAACTGTCAGAATTATCAAGAGAACAGAGTTTTTTTTCATATAAGGACTAAAATATCCTGATTTGTATAGTTTTCTAAAAGGAATGAGAAAAAAAAGGAAAAAGAAAAAAAGTGGAGTAAAACTGTTCTTTCAAATGTACAGTGGAGTCATATAGAAACCCCCCAAAATTTTTTTGAAAATGACATGGATTTGAACCTGAAACCAATAAAGTGGAAACCTGAAATTACAAGGAAATAGGTGTCAGAAAAACAGAAACTTTAAATAGGAATCGTGTAGTATCAGGAAACAAAATCCTCATATTTTAGGATAGAATAGCAGCAATTTGGGAAAAGATCATGCATTTCAGTATCAGATGATTAAATGTTATGACAAAAGGTAGTGACAGTTGCTGGACATACCTTCTTTAGTCCTTAAGAAGGTAAGACTTTAAGCCAATGCTTATGCATCAAGTGAGAAGCAGTTTTCATGCAGTCTATATTCTATATATAGTCTATATCCCCATCCATATTTAAATTTAAGCCATTTGCTGATCATGAGCTCTTCTGTGGTTGTGATCCTTCTCAAACCAAAATCCTAGAACAGAAATAGAGACTTTTTATTCAATTTTAATATACATATGAGCACATGAATAAAGTAGTTTTAGCTCAAAAGACTGAATGTCACCAAAAGATTTTGATATTACTGCTGGAAATGAAATATTTTTCAGCAAACAAATGCCTTAGAAGTCACTCATAAGCAATGCAGATAAACTAAAATAGTTAATCCATACCAGCACTTAAATTTAAGGGCAGAGTCACTGTTCTTATATCAAGTTTACATTAGTGTAATTCCACTGACTGGATGAGGATACATGAAAACCAAATTTGAAGTGGCTAAGAATTAAGCCTATGCTAGGCTTAATGTTGAAGCAAGGCAGCTGAGCTCGTGAAGGGAAATATCAATATACAAAGCTATGCGGGATGTGACCTTCTGTGGGCTCAATTAAAATTCCAGGTCCATCACACCACAAGTATGTAAATAGATATTTTCCAATTTCCAGGTCTCCACATAGATTATGAATCTCCATTATAGCAGGGTTTGTGCTTTAGACTTTTTATTGTCATAGACGTTTTATTAGCATCTTTTTAACAACTTGTTTTACCAATCTCCAGTTTTTACATCATTTGAAAAATATTTGAAAATGTGTCCACCTGCAGTATTTCAATGATCTTCTCTGCATATCAAATTGATTGTCCATATAATTTCCATAATAAAAACAAAAAGCATAATCATTTCAATAAAAAAAAGCAAATAAAGCAAGTCTTCTGAAACTTTTAGTCTATCTTGAAAAACAGCTATTGGGAAAACTAAGGTAATCCTTCCTTTCTAGAAAATAAAGAGATTTAAAAAAATACGTTATGTAACACACTATATATAACAGAGATAAGAAAGGAATCATACATTTGAGTTCACAGAACATTTTTTTCTTCAGTGCTGCTTAATAACACTATTTAAAAAAATGTCACTAGTATTTTTCTTTAGAAGCCCATTTCTCCAAACATTTCAACACTCTCTTCACATGCCATGCATTTCAACTGCAGCAAAGGCACTGTGTTGCACAGCCATGTCTTAGAATCATAGAATCATAGGTTAGGGTTCACATCTCCAAAATTGTAATATAGACCAATTAATTTGGTTTGTTGTGTTGGCTACATGCCCATAGGATAAATTCAGAAAACTGCATTTCAAAACTAAAGTGTGTGACTAGATCAAGAGGAATTTGAGACTACATTCCCTGAGTATATTCTGTATCCCTTTTTATTTCATTATCTAAAATTGCACTGGTCATTGTCATGGGTTCAGCAGCAGCAGTCATCTTTTCTTTTAAGTAGTAGCTGGTGCAGCACTGTGTTTTTTGATTTTCGGCTTGGGAACAGTACTGATAACACCAGTGTTTATAGTTATGGCTTAGAATGTTTAGGATGGCAGAGGACTTTCTGAGCCTCATGCTCTGCCAGGG